>CM068368.1:5255823-5363323 GCA_034769895.1 Magicicada septendecula | reverse complement strand
ACAAAATTGAATGTAATGATTTCAATAGACGTTGCACAGGACAAACAAATAAAAAACAACTAAAAAACGTTATTTTGAATATTTAAACGCATACAAAAAAACAGAAATATATAAATCCAATTTGGCCACACGTGCAGTAAACACAGAACATGATTCCAAGACATAACCAACATGGCACTGATAAAACACATACCACACACAGACGCAATAATGAACTTGTGGGAAAATTTACAAATATACAAACACAAAACAAACTAATACCTGAACAAATACAAGTAAACACAAAACACTACACAATTTTTGAAATACTCAGCATTGAAAACACCCAAAAACAAATATATACACATCACCCACACACAATAATACCAAGTTAAAATACCAAAAGCCAACCGGAAACCATAGCAACAATCAACCGGAACGTAAATATGCAACTAGATTCAAAATTAAGATGGCTGAGGATGGGAATAATAGGATTCCCGAAACATGTTCCAAAATAAACAAAATAAGCTTTAAAAGTTTATGTAGAAGATCAATTTATCTTAACAGGCCAGTGCTGATATATGCTTCAGAAACCTGGACAATGACAAAAAATAGCAGGAGACTTCTAAGTTACTTTGAAAGACGTATTGTAAGAAGAATATTTAGAGATGTATAAGACAATGGAATGTGGCGCAGGCGCTGTAATTATGAACTATAATGTACTTACAGAGTGCCAGACATTGTCAGGATAATCAAAATAGCTTATACAGGCTAAGGTGGGTCGGACACATAGAAGAAATGGAGAAAGGACAGCCTACGAAACATATCTTCTGCCAGATATACCAACCAATGGGTAGTAGAACAAGGGGAAGACCCCGAAGTTGATTCAAAGATCGGGTAGGGGAGGACCTCGGAAAGCTGAACATAAGAAACTGGATAGCCAGGACACGCAATAGTGAAGAATGGAGTCGACTCTTGGAGAAGGCCAAGACCCACGGCTGATATTGATGAGGAGATCAATTTGTGAGGAATTTTATGCAAAACAGAAACTGAATATCTTTAACGACTTAACGTAATTAACATATCTGAACACTCTAGATTTTGAATAGTCTTCAAAACGTTTGTAATCTACGTTTACAAAAAACTGTACCTATCATCATCAATTATATTTTAAAACCATGTTCACGGTATCCAAGCCACTATATAATATAATAAATTGATTTACCTCCGTCTTGTGGCTGCCTGACAATTCTTCTCAACACTTACGCGTTTCGGAACCTAACATTACATCATCAGAGTGTAAAAGTTTTAAAAAATCGGTCTAAAAGACGTCGTTATCCAATAAACATATAAAAATAAAATACATGAACACACACAATGAAATAAAATTGCATCCGCGGACGCTAGTCTTTGAGTGCGCACTCCACGATCGATCGTGTCGTATCAGTGTGTCGCGATCGATCGTGGAGTGCGCACTCAAAGACTCGCGTACGCGGATGCAATTTTATTTCATTGTGTGTGTTCATGTATTTTATTTTTATATGTTTATTGGATAACGACGTCGTTTAGACCGACTTTTTAAAACTTTTACACTCTGATGATGGAATCTTAGGTTCCGAAACGCGTACGTGTTGAGAAGAATTATCAGGCAGCCACAAGACGGAGGTAAATCAATTTATTATATCAATTATATGTTTGCGTGTGTGTACGTGTGTATGTGTGTGTGTTTGTGTGTGCGCGAGCGCGTTCATAAAGGTGTGTATCTGTAAATATAAATGGTAAGACTAAAGTACTATTACTAAGTTGCCACTTGGGTATTATGGTTATAAAAACTAAAGACTAATGCAGTCACGTGTTACGTAGGCTTACACAGCCGGAGTTAATTTGGTTAAAATTTCTTCCCGGACCGTTTGGTTGTGGTGCAAAGTTTACTTGGAAACCAGACGTCTCGGCAGTGCTGGCCTTGACGACAGTACTGTGGTCACTAACGTATACCACTTCACGTTAGCGTACTCGATTTTCACTGAAGATGGCAGTCGATGGCACTGCCGAAACGTCTGTTTTTGAAGCAAACTTTTAACCACGCCCAAACAGCCCGGGAAGCAATTTTAACCAAACAAATGCCGTCATGTAGGAATTTTACTGTCCATTGTATTATTATCTGCGTTCAATTATTCGTTACTTTACTAAAAAATAGTTAATTAACCCTGGTTCCGTAAGTCCCCTGATAATTAAAAGGTTAACTCGTATTGAAATTTGCCTAACAATAAATAGGCAGTATTTCGTTCAAAATAGTGAGCACGTTCTGCAGCTCACGGAGCGTACTGGTAGATACCGGTAGGTGTCGCTTTTCCATGCTTTCCGCAATAGCTTTTGTGTAAAGGATTCAGGTCGATAATTGATCTGCCCGATCTGAATCCAGCTTGAGTGGTGTGTAAGTAGGAGCTGGTCCTGGGTGTGGGGATAAAACCAGTTTCTGGGAAATGAGACTAGCTTGAATGTTGAACTCCCCCTCCCCATTACCAAATGATATATTTAAAATTTCTGTCATATAATTACTGTTTTTTGTAGAATTATATATATATAGCAACAATTCATATATTTGCATATTTGCCCAGGGCGGTATGTTTGTAAATATTTAGCATAGAAAATATATGATAAACAGTTTTTAACAATATTATGCAGGGTAAGAACTGTCAGAAAGCGTACACCTGCCCCGCGAGTGAATACAGCGCATGTGTGTTTGTGTGTGTGAACGCAAGCTACGACAGGCAAAGTCTACGATGGGGTGATGCGTACGAATTGTTGGTTTGTCTGTAATCAGGTTTTAACCAGATAAAATAAACTAATTAATACATTTATACCTGTGAACAAAGACTTACCCCAATTATAAAAACACCATTAAGTTGAGGAATTTTTAACGAATATAGTGAGGTAAAAGTATTCTAGAAATGTGCAATAATAAAGACGCTAGGTAATTTAATGTTAATTACTAGTGCAATTAAATAGTAATTAATAAGTGTTTTATATGTGAGTGACCAGAAAAAATTACGGAAACGATGATATCGCTCGTGCTACGAGTATGTTTACGAAATCGCGAAAATGAACCAAAAAGTGATTTGTGATTAAAAGGACGCTTTGCCCGAAGTGACAATATCTAATAGGTCGAAAACAGTTCTGGACTTGTCAGATCGCCGTCCAGTATAAATACCACCGGCAATTTTGGGGCGATCTCAGAGAGACTCAAGATATCTTCACACAAACGTCACGCTCCTGGTCTGGCGATCGATCGAACATCTTTACCACACACACCAAGACTTATGGAGGAACTCTCTACCATCACAAACAACAAATCGTAGAGACAGAGAACACAGCATCAGCAGCATCATTATCATCATCATCAAATTCTCAGGATTCAGGACACACACACACACACACGCGCGCGCGCGCGCGCGCGCGCAACGGTAACGTCGGCAGTACGCAGGTGATGAATAAACTTTTTTTTTTGTGTGAAAAGAACTCTTAAAAAGAAACTTATATATGAACAGTAAAGACTTGTAGTTTTAAATATAATCACTTTACATAAATTTAAATGGTATTTAAAGAAAATAATTAAATTTAACAACAAAATTTAAAAATACTAATCTTCTGTTGTATGTTAAAATTTGGGTGTGTCAGTTGAAATAAATAATAAGTTGGAAGTAAATGTTTTTTTTATTGTTTATAGCAACAATTAGTTTTATTCTTGAGATTTAATATTATTTTTGTTTGTAAATGAGTTGCTATTATTATTTAAAATTAGAGTCAAAGTCAGACACACTGAAATAAAAAGTGTTTAGATAATTTGTTTAACATGTCTGTTTAGCTAGTAAGATTATATGGTTGTCTATTTTTATATGTCATGAACAGCACAGAAGGTATTGTATTTTTGTAAACTTATAAAAGAGAATTTTTTTTTATTTTTATAATTAGAAATTTTAATATTTGCATATTTTCGATTAATATTAATAAATCATAGAATGATTATTTTGAAACGGTTTTAATTAATTATTTCATGTCATCAACATCTCACTCCTCTTTGAAAATTATTTTATTATTGTGCAACTACATATATGTATTTGGTATGGTAATGTATTTGTGTAATTTTTTGAAATACTTGTAACGTTGCGATATATATATATATATATATATATATATATATTCAATCACTTTCTGCTACAGTTCGTTTCTTGATATATATATAAAGTATTTAAAATTTATAATTATATTACCTCAAGATGTTCTTTTCCTTATTTGGAACATGTGTCGAGAGTTACTGTTCTCTCATCTTCAGCCTTCGCCATCTTGTTTCTGGTGAAGTATTTGTGTGTTGGCTGCTGGATGTTATTAAGGTAGTTTGTTGGTCTTTGGTCTTTTAAAGTTGTATTATTGTGTGTGGTTGTGGTATATGTTTTTGTATTTTGTGCATTTTCGATGTTGAGTGCTTTGAATATTGTCATGTTTTGTATTGATTTGTATTTGTTCTGGTATTAGTTTGTTTTGTGCTTTATGTTTTATGTTTTATGTTTATAAATTTACAAATATACATAATGGCTACATATATATAAAATTACATATATATAATGGCTCCCATGTGTACCACCGAAGCAGCTTAAGAGTTAGGCAGGGTAGGCTGCCTTATGCAAGACGTACGGCATACAAAGAAGGCAGTGTGGCCAGCACTACGCTTCAGCCGCCAATTATTATCTCCAGGATGTTACCCCAGGTACTCATTTTCAATAGGCTGAGTCGACCTGAGGGCTGAAAAACGCACCTTGATTTTATGGTGCGGGCCCGGGAATCGAACCCGGGACCTCTAGATTAGTAGCCAGGTGCCATACCCACTGGTCTACTGAGCCGTCCTACTGTTGAATTATTTCTAAGCCTTATTTTAACGCACGCAAATGTCTTATAAATAGACAGTTTATGTGTTTATGAAATTAAACTGACATTTTTAATACTTCGGGGGGGGGGAATTGATCCCCTGATCCGCTCATAGTGGTTACTCCACTGTCCTTCTTAATACAGTAATGGTTTTTCCTGCTATCGGCTTTAGACTTTCATTAAGTATAATTGTGAATATTTCATGCCTATTGCAGAGAAGGGCTACTTTTCCTCTATAGTAGTAAACAACGAATCTACGTTCACAAATTTTTTTTCAGGAATTATTTAGTTGATAGTTTATAGTTATTTAGTTATTTAGTTCATAGTTGAATTATTTGACCAGCTGACTGACTGTAAGCAACGAGACCTTGTACTGACACTGGCCGTTTTCAATGTCACACATAAATATGTAATAATAAATAATAGGATCGCGTGTATGTGTGTGTGTGTGTGTGTGTACTACAATTTTTGTAGAAAAAATATTGTCGGACAGTTCTTGGAACGGTTCTGCATTGGTTCTTTTTGTTCGTTCACGTGAAATGCGATGACGTTTGTGAATAAAAATTCTGTCTGTCGCGTGCACACGATAATTGTCCGTATTTGTCATACTCTCTCTCTCTCTCTCTCTCTCTCTCTCTCTCCCTCTCTCTCTAACGTGTACACACTGTGTGGGCGCGTGCATGTGCGTGAGAAATGCACGTGAGTTTAAAGCGTCGCGCCGTGTCTGCGCTACCTTTCCCCGTCTACAGACTTTGTGGGGAGGGGGAGGACAATAATTTCCACGGTCAAGGTCAAACTACAGCACTGCTTGCGTCAACACGACATTGCTGTAATTATTGTTTGTTTATTTTTTTATATACACACACGGTATTTACATGTACATAGGCATTTAAAGAAATAAATTTATAATTTTACATACTTGGGCTGCGACACAAGCTACAATTATGACAATGGCATGGAAAATAAAATAAATAAGTTTCAAGCAATATGTGGCACAATAAATAGAACATTAAATAACAAAACACGAAAAGACACAAGGATAAAATTTTATAAAACGATGGCTGTACCTGTACTTATGTATGGGAGTGAAAGTTGGATAAATACCAAAAAAGGAGACAGCAAAATACAGGCAGCAGAAATGAGAGTTTTGAGACGGGTCAAAGCCTGCACAAGAAGAGATTTAGTAAGAAATGAAGACGTGCAAAATGAACTTAATGTATATGCAATAAATCAAAAAATAACTGAATATAAAGAAAGATGGAAACATCACGTAAATAGAATGGGAAATGGGAGAATACCCAGAAAGATAATTAATTACAACCAAAGAGGGAAAAGAGATATATGAAGACCACGAAAACGGTGGTCGTAAGTTTGTGTGGACGGAACAGGCAAATGCCTAATCCTTGTAGTGCAGAAGAAGAACAAGAAATACATTTACGATAAAATAATAACTTAAACTTAATCGCTTTGTACAGACAACACTTTTATTATTACACAAAAAACAATTGAGAAGCAACGTGAGTTCAACAAAGAGATGCGTGCAGCTTTCGTTGACAGATCATTACAAATATGATGTGGGAAGTACCATAAAAACGGAGGTACTCACAACAACTCATAAGAACTATACAAGATCTATATACCAGAACAAGAATCTTCTTCTTCTCCACATCAAGGTATAGGCATACAGCCTGTTCCGCCTTTACGTCCTTTTTACCAAGAGTCCGTGTCTCACTACCATACAGGAATGTGGGGACAGCTAGAGTTTTATAAAATTTCATTCGGGTATCCTTCCGTGTTTTATTTTTCAGCTACCTATGAATCGTTCCACAGATGCTGCGTCTAAATTTTGTTAGCTTATTATCCCAATCAATATCAGTTCCATATGAGACATTACAATCCAACCAATTAAAATGACTAACCTAATCCAAAATCTGATTATTCACGACTATAACATTGAAATTTATATAAAAATACAAATAATCTGCTAATATAAACTACTAGAATATAATTTATCTACTTTGTTCAAAATGGTGAGAGAGTTCTGCAGCCCAAGATGGTACTAGTGATGCCATCTGTGACCTATTTCATACCAACCCTATTTCTGGTCTTCAAAATATCGGTCTGGTAAGAGAGAGAGAGAGAGAGAGAGAGAGAGAGAGAGAGAGAGAGAGAGAGAGAGAGAGAGAGAGAGAGAGAGAGACAGACAGACATACAGACAGACAGACAGACAGACAGAGACAGACAGAGACAGACAGACAGAGAGGGGCAGGTAGATAGATAGACAGACAGACAAACAAACAGAAGGATAGACAGACGGAGATGGAAAGAAATAAAGAATTTATATTTTAGGCTTTTAATAGGAGGTAAATAAAGTGTCAGCACATTTTCCCTACATATCTTCTTTTTCTTCTTCTCCACGTCAAGGCGTAGACTTAAAAAAAAAACAGCCTGTTCCACCTTTACTGACGCCATCTCTTCCTTGGTCTGTATCTTACTGACATCTCGTCTTCCTTGAGGTCTGTATCTTATTACTTGTTTAGGTAGTCTCACATCTTCCATTCTCTCGATATGCTGCCTTCATTTTATTTTCCCGTATTCTGCCAACCATAGAATATACATTTAACTCAGTTTTTATATCTTTATTTCGTATTTGATCTCTAAGGCTGCAACCTTTGGTTTTCCTAAAGAACTTCATTTCACTTGTTTGTATTCATCGTTCATCACTTTTCGTCACTGTTCAAGTTTCACTGACATAAGTTAAAACAAGTAATAATAAATATATTTACCTTATTTCCTGTCTCGTGACCACATGTATTAACGCAATGAATATTATTTACGCGTTTCGATACTATGTATCGTCATCAGAAAATATATATTAAAATATAAATCACTCAATGAGGTCGTTAAAAATTTTAAACATTAAAATCACAAAATCGAAACCAAACATATAAGTATTTATGTGATGCGGGTGCGCACTCGACGAAAGCCGGCCGGACACTGATTGATGTCAGTTACAGATAAATTTTAGTGCTGTGTCATATAATGGATTCGACTTGAAATGTAAGTGGTCGTTTAATATGAAATTACGGTAGTATTTGTCATTATGTGCTCTATATATTTCAAATTCTTCACGTGCATTTAAATAAGCGCCTTTACCACAGACATGTAAGGGTTTCAAATTGGTGTCAAAGCTTGTATAATTATGGTTCTCCTGTATAAGATGACGAGCATAGTTAGACTTTATACAAGATTGTGTTGTCAAATCCTTTACATTATGCTTTGGAGTGTGCTCAACGAAACGTTTATAAAAACTTCTCCCTGTCTGACCAATATAAAAGCATTCACAGTCATTACAAGAAAGCTTATAAACACCTGTTTTCATTTCCAAAGGTGTACTGGTTCTATTACGAAGCTTAATAAACAAATTGTTACTGGTTTTAAATGCTACAGTTCTATTGTTACTATTTAATACTTTTGATAAATTTTTGGGCATAATACTGGTGTAGGCTGTTGAAATTAAGGTTGGTTCCTTATCTTTTATCATTCGAGGTTTCGACAATCTACGCTTAATTAAGGGTAAAGTAAATAATAAGCTAGTCATTATTATTTGAACTAAATGTAAATAAATGTGCTTGATAAAAATTTTTAATATACTATTGTCTAAAGTAAAAGGCAAAAAATTTAATAAACCAGTTATTATATTTTTTTTATTAAGCAGGGGAATAATGCAACAGTACAAAGTTGGTTGAGTACTGTGCATTGCACCAAGTAATTTAAATAAGTGATTAGAAGACATAAATAACGCATTTTGGTAATAATAATCATTCAGCCTGCAGTATAAACTGTAACAGAACTTGCATGTTGAGACAGGGAGTAGAGCCAGCTGCTCTCTGCATGTGTGTACACACGTAAAAGGTTTGTGTGAGTGCGACTAGTTCATTCATGAAAAGCACCACCCTTTTCAGTAATGGTATAAATTACTGTATTTAATTAATTTATAATGCTTGTGTGCATGGTAGCGAAAAACTAAAGACACCAAAATGTATGGTTAAAAATAACAAACAAGTGCATAAAAAATAGTGAAAAACAAACAAAAAGTGTTAGTGTAGGAAGTTAAAAATCAATAGTAATTAGAGTAATTAAGATAAAGAAAAACGGTTTGTGCATGATGAATGCTTAGAAAATTACCGATCGAATGAATATTGGATAATGATTGCAAATTAACCGTAATAAAAATGTCAAAATAATAATGAGTTTCTAAACCGCAAAACAAATTTAAAAAAAAGTGAAAATAAAAATTGAAATGATTTATAAATAAATCAAATAGCATTATTATTATTATTATTACAACCTTCATTCTTGCACATACACGAATTTAATGTAATGTAATGTACCTAAAGATATGTGACACATCAATTATTAAACACATTAAATTAGGTAGTGTTGTAAATGGCGCTCCAAAGCGTGGGGCTCCCAAATTAAATAAATTCGTGATGTTGTAAATGGCTTCCAAAAACGTGGGGCTAACACATTAAAACCGTGTGTTGTTGTAATAGATATTTCGGTTAAAATGAAAACTAAGTGCTGTCTGAAATATACATATTATTCAATTATTGAACTATATAGCAAAACATGTATAACGTTGAAATGAGGAAACTTTAATAAAAGGTTGTTATTGTTAAATGAGTGTTTTATTGCAATTCCTGTCACCATGGGCTCCAGCACATTTTTGCTTCATCTAGGCCGAGGGTCTAGTTATTAAATATTTTAAGCAACGGCCGTAGCCGTTACAACACAAATAATTGAAAAGCATTGTGATTTTAACAAAGAGACGCGTGTGGCTTTCCTTGACTTTGAGAAGCACTTTGAGTAGATAGAAATAAACTGAGAAATCCAAAACAACTTATAAGAACTAAAGGACTATGTAACGGAACAAACTAGGCGTGTTTTGTACGACTGGGTCGCAAATGTCCGCGTTCTGATCTGCAGAATACCTTGCAACATCATTATTCATAGCCCACAGATTAAATAACGTTTACAAAATTTTTAAATTACTATAAAAACACTTCTTCTTCTTCTTCTTCTTCTTCTTCTTCTTCTTCTTCTTCTTCTTCTTCTTCTTCTTCTTCTTCTTCTTCTTCTTCTTCTTCTTCAGCAATACACCCCAACGTGAGCCCTGGCTTCCAACACCCCAGTCTTCTACAAAGTCTCCTACGGTTATACGGTTTCAACAATAAGCAACAATACGGTTGCTTGTACCCGGGAAAGACTGGGGTATTGTCCGGGCCGAACATCTGCCGTACGTGTTCTCTGTCGCTTGGCCAAGCCTCTGAAGAAGATTCCTGGTGGCTGGGTACTAGCTAGTTAGCAAGCGGCCACGACCTAACAGCCCGGACCTACAACAATTTAATACTGAATAGATCATATCTATACAGTAGATATGATAGATCATATCATATCATATACTGAACATATCTGGTAAACTAAGGGATGTGGTACTGTGGTTGTGTTGGAAATAGAAAACCTCCGCGTGATAACACAGAATGCTGACGTAACAAAAACACAGACAGCGCATTGTGACAAACAAATAACTTGGTGCATAATACAAGGACAGTAAACTGAAAAACGTAATAATATGATATACGGGTAATATGGTATACTGTGCCCGTTGTTGCGATAAAGGAAATAGATTGCTGCTCTTACTACGCTGTATACCTTCTCTCTCGCGCTCTCTCTCTCACTCTCTCTCTCTCATTTCTTCTTTCTCTGTCTCACTTCTCTTCTTTTGCTTAGCCATTTCCATAGATACATTTACTAAATGGAAATACATTTACTAAGTATTCTTGCCTGAGAGATTTTTAGTAATTTGTATGTTCCTTGGTAAATATACTAGTACGAGGATTGATCAAAAATTTCATAAAGTTATTGTTTGTTTTAGAATTATGTCTTCAGTCATCGATACTTATACTGCCCTCTTCAAAGCAGTCTCATTTGAATGTGCTATTACCAGTGGGGTCAGGTGTTCCGCAGGGTAGTGTCCTGGGTCCTCTGCTCTATCTTCTGTTCACCTCGGACTTACCGTCAGCAAGTGAAACCACTGTTGCTACCTACGCCGATGACACAGCAATCCTAGCGACACACTCCCACCCCTCAATAGCATCTCTTATATTACAAGAATCATTAAACAGCGTTCAGTTATGGCTTGATAAATGGCGCATAAAAATCAATTCATCCAAGTCAGTCCACGTTACCTTCACCACACGTGAGGCAAACCGCCCTCCAGTAACAATTAACGGTCAACCAGTGCCGCAAGCTGAAAGTGCTAAGTACCTTGGGATGCATCTGGACAGGAGACTAACATGGAAAAAACATATAACACCTAAGAAGATTGAACTTAATCACAAGGTCAGAAACATCTACTGGCTGATAGGCAGAAAATCACGGTTAAGTCTCGTCAACAAACTGTTGATCTACAAAGCAGTTCTTAAACCGGTATGGACTTATGGCATTCAACTTTGGGGTACTGCTAGTACAAGTAATATTGAGATTATCCAGCGCTTTCAGTCCAAAACTTTAAGATCAATAATCGACGCTCCACGGTTTGTCTCCAACAACTCTATACACCGCGACGTCAAAGTTCCAACCGTGAGAGAAGAAATCATGCGCCTCTGCAGGACTCACATCTCCAAATTAGAACAGCATCCTAACCACCTGGTAATTAATTTGTTAGACAACAGTAAAGATATTTATAGACTAAAAAGGCACAAACTATTAGACTTACCATTCAGGTTTAACTAATAATGTATTCTCTGTATTTTCTGTATTGTACTGTCTGTGATATCTGTTCTGTATGTTTTTGTATTCGTGTCATTAATAAGTGTTAATGTCAACCTGTATATGTGCCTTATGGGCCCAGTGTTTAACATTTGAACTTATTGTATCATGCCAGCGGGAAGTGGAAGTGATTTTTGTTCATTTGTTTACATGTTTTATCATTTAGTTTTGTATTTTGTGTACCTCTTTAATCTATTATCAAAAACAAGAAGAGCTGTCAATGGTCAGCTCTTCATAATCCTGTGTGTGTTGTCAGCAAATTTGTTAAATGTTCGCTTAGTCGAACAGATTACAGAACTCCAATAAATTTAAAAAAAAATTTTTGAATGTAACACGATTAAGCCACAAAATATTTCAAGCGTGCACCTTTCGTACAGCCTTGAGCTCGCTTAGCAATTTTCGTATTACGTTTTCAAAGGTCTTGAAACGTCCTTTCATGGAAATTATAACTATTGGGAGGAGGAAAGGTTTCGTTGGGACACATCTGGTGAATACGGCAGTTGCCGTGACGTCGTTATGACGTTTCACTGGCGAAATTCTTAACAAGCAGTGACGTGCGTCCAGACGCATTATCGAGCTGGAATTCTCATAAATTATTCTTCCGTAAATCTGTCCGCTTTCTACGAATAGCTTCATACAAATGGCGTAAATGTCAGAATAGTACTCTTTATTTACCACTGCGCCTAGCGGTGAAATTTCGTGGAACACAAAAACATAATCTTCATCTGGCAATCACGATATTCAACCCAACCCACGCCAGTCTTTGAACCGCTTTCCGCTTGTTCACGAACAACAGTCTTGCTAAAAGCCTTCTGAATACGTTTACCAGGACAGAGCAGTTTATCTCACAGTTTACACAAATTTAATCCGTATTCTTAAATCTTGCATTGTAGTATGACAAATGACGCCCTCCCCTTGCCGTTACTGTGTTTAAATAATCTCTAGTTTGAAAGTTATTTTATATGAGTGTCTTGTTATTTATAACTGTAATTCAACATCATCATCATCATAATCGTCGTCGTCGTCATCATCATCATCTTCACGGATTAAACCAAGGATGGTTTGTCCCGGTCCCAAATAGGTAAAGATTAGACCTGATCACTCCAGCGCTTCCTCGGACATCCCACATCTCTCCGTCCCCTTGGCATATAGTTCCAGAGTTGTTTGGGGATGCGGCAGTCATCCATTCGGCGAAGATGTCCACACCAATTCAGCCGACACTGGGCGATCCTGTCGAGTATACTCAGAATATTCAGTTCCTGCTGTATATATGTATTTCTTCTATGATCATGGAGAGTATACCCTGCCACGTGCCTGAGAAATCTCATTTTAGCTGCTTGGACGCGACTGGCCTGGCCTTTAGTTAGAGTCTCAAACAGGCAAAGATTAGCGCTGGTCACTCCAGCGCTTCCTCGGACGCCACACACCTCTCCGTCCCCTTGCTTTGTAAAAGTTGTTTGGGGATACGGCAGTCATCAATTCGGCAAAGACGATCCCACCATTTCAGTGTTTCTTCTATGATCATGGAAAGTATATCCTGCCACGAGCCTGAGAAATCTCATTTCAGCCGCTTGGATCGACTGGCCTGGCTTTTCATGAAAGTGTAATTTTCAGACCCATAAAGAAGTGTGGGAAGGACCATTACTTTATAGAATTGTATTCGTGTTTCTTTATTTGCTGACTTACTGTCTTCCTTTACTTCGCCTGATGGTCCCGCACATAAGGTTGAACCGATGGAACTCATTCGCAACGTCGTTGCTTGTATTATGAGGCACACTGTAGCCCAGGTATTCAAAATTCCTTACTTGTTCCACGACAGTACCATCTATAACAATTTCAGCCCGTACGGGATCAGTTCCACAAATAATGACTTTACCTTGGTCTTAAGTGTGGATATTTGTAATTCAGAGTCTTTGCAGATTCAATTTAACAAATGTATACCCATCTGAAACCTGATTTCCGAGTTATTAAAATTGTAATTAGCTACTTCATCTGGTGTCTGATAACTTGTTTCCACTGTATTATAACACGACGATCCACGAGACCGTCGTAATAGTGGTGTCGGAATTGGGAATAAAATCTTTAACGGTGGAAACACACCGGAGATTTATAAAAGACGAGTGTACGTTGTAATTAATCTCTAAATGTAAATACCACTCAGACGACGGAAGCTTTCCAAGAGCTGCTTCTGCAATTACAGGGCCTAAAAAAAATGTAGATTGCAGACAGAAGACAGAAGAGGCAGGAAAGACGACGAAAAGAAGAAAGCCGAGAAGAGGCAGAAGAAGGAGAAATACGACAAAAAGAGAACGCCCACAAGAGGCAGAGAAGGAGAAATACGACAAAAAGAAGAACGCCCACAAGAGACAGAAAAACCAGAAGACGACAAAAGTAGAACGCAGACAAGAGGCAGAAGAAGCAGAAAGACGACAAAAAGAAGAACGCCCACAAGAGGCAGAGGAGAAATACGACAAAAAGAAGAACGCCCACAAGAGACAGAAAAACCAGAAGACGACAAAAGTAGAACGCAGACAAGAGGCAGAAGAAGCAGAAAGACGACAAAAAGAAGAACGCCCACAAGAGACAGAAAAACCAGAAGACGACAAAAGTAGAACGCAGACAAGAGGCAGAAGAAGCAGAAAGACGACAAAAAGAAGAACGCCCACAAGAGACAGAAAAACCAGAAGACGACGAAAGTAGAACGCAGACAAGAGGCAGAAGAAGTAGAAAGACGACAAAAAGGAGAACGCCCACAAGAGGCAGAGAAGGAGAAATACGACAAAAAGAAGAACGCCCACAAGAGACAGAAAAACCAGAAGACGACAAAAGTAGAACGCAGACAAGAGGCAGAAGAAGCAGAAAGACGACAAAAAGAAGAAAGCCGAGAAGAAGTAGAAAGACGACAAAAAGAAGAACGCCCTCAAGAGGCAGAGAAGGAGAAATACGACAAAAAGAAGAAATCCCACAAGAGGCAGAGAAGGAGAAATACGACAAAAAGAAGAACGCCCACAAGAGGCAGAGAAGGATAAATACGACAAAAAGAAGAACGCCTACAAGAGACAGAAAAACCAGAAGACGACAATAAGTAGAACGCAGACAAGAGGCACAAGAAGCAGAAAGACGACAAGAAGAAGAAAGCCGAGAAGAAGTAGAAAGACGACAAAAAGAAGAACGCCCTGAAAAGGCAGAGAAGGAGAAATACGACAAAAAGAAGAAATCCCACAAGAGACAGAAAAACCAGAAGACGACAAAAAGTAGAACGCAGACAAGAGGCAGAAGAAGCAGAAAGACGACAAAAAGAAGGACGCCGACAAGAAGCAGAAGAATCAGAAAAGGACAGGATGAGAAACGTAAGAAGGAAGCGGATAAAGCGGAAGAGATCCTAGTAACAGTAGAAATGATTATAATATGTATTTGTAATAAAGATAAGATAGAATAATATTGTTTTTGTGATTTATGAGGGATTTCTGTTAAATTTGCTACGATTCTTATGTACATTAAATAAAAATTCTCTATTTTAAAATGCTGATACAAACAAAACCTAGTGTCGGTGCACTCATATTCTGCGTCAAACAAATGACTTTATGCATAACTGCAAAATGTGACAAAAGTGAAAACGTGAAAACTGTAATAAAGTGGGCAAACCGCTGAAGTCAGCTTTGTATGCACCGGTAATATAATACTGTGCTCATTGCCGCAAAGGGAAATAGATTGCTTTTACAGCGCTGTATAGCTCTTTCTCTCTCTCTCACGCAAACTTAATATTTATTATATATATATATATATACACACACACACACAAAGTCTTTATGAAATCTACAATGTTCTCACTGTGACGTTTTAAATCTAAACTATCAGTACTGCCTGACACAGCAGCAAATGTTTCTGAATATCATTCAAACACAGACTGTGTTGCTAGTCAGCATACTGAAAAAAAATCGAAATTTGCTTTTCCTATATTTGTTTATAAAACACTTTCAGAGTCTCCTTTTTATTCTCAGTACAAAACTTCCTTGGAATGTAACACAATTTTTTTCGAGGGTACGTGAAAAACTCTATAGACACTACGAACCCCGTAGTTCCCAGTAGTGTGGGACTCTAACCCACTAAAAACCCCTCCCTTAATGCTAAAACTAAGCAAGCTCAACCAGCAGCCTCTCTTTCATGTTTCCTTCACGGGCGATGGGGTGAATCCTAAGATTATTCTGTCTTTCTCTCACGTAGAGTTTTATGGATCTATACATATTAATTGCATTCTATTGCGATACCACATCATGTGGCTTCTGTCTTTTGAATCGCCTCAGGACGTGTGGAGATTCTTCCACCACTTGTCGCATTACTGGTTTATCGTGGATCTAAACCCTCTGATCATGTTTGTTTGCATATTTTGTTATTATTATTTCCCTAACATATTCTACATTGATGTCTATATGTAGGTTGTCGTTCCTTATATGCCAAGGGCATTCACTATGGTTCTTAGTACTCTTTGTTCTGAAAGGTTTGTATCTTTTCTAAGTTTGTTTTCTTTGTACAGGCCCACAGCTGAATTCCACAAGTCCACACAGCCCCCAGTTTGTACAACAGCAGTTTGTTTTCAACTGTTAGTTGCGAGTAACATAAATAAAATATATTTTTAAAAATACTTTCGTATACTTCATCATCACTATCATCATCCTGTCATCACGGAATAGGCAAGGTGTTGCCTGTTCCGCCTTCAGAAAATACTCCAGCCATCTCTTCCTGGGTCTACTCACACACACACACACACACACACACACCAGTGTCCTACACGTTTGTATTTCCAAACTTGTTAGGACAGTTTTGAATCTGACATTCTTTTTGAAGTGTTCTTTCCACCGCTGTTTATAATCTTTCAGTCTTTCATCTTACGGTCACGTTTAGAACACCTTTTAACTCATCTGAAGAACGGAATTTCCGAGGCCTGTATTTTATTTTCTAGTTTATTGGTTGCCGTCCAAAAGTCACACCGACAAGACGTAACTTACTGATTGTCTCACAGATCGTCTGGAATTTATCTAACTTCAACAACAACATCATGATTCTTATCACAGCCAATATCATTTCCGAAATAGTCGAAATGGGTCACGTGTTCTACAATTGGATCACAATTCGTTGTTTTCGTTCTTATTAGTTTCTTGCCTCGAAATACCATTACCTCTGTTTCTGTAGTGGATATTTTCATATTTTATTGTTTGTAAATCTGTTTTAAACCTATATTCATATATTTTGGAGTACGGTAGAGTACTTATATCCAAGATCTGGATCGTAGGAGACAAAACTTAGAATATAAACTTTCTCTGATAAGATTTAATAATCCTTCTTTCACGACATTTTTTTTTGTTAACAGTAGTATACACAGGAAATGGGACAAAGCAGTTCTGATTAAAGTAGTCAATGATTTTTGAGTATCATCACAATCTTCAAAACACGGCATAGGCAAGGTGCTGCCTGATCCGCCTTCAAACGTTCTCCAGTCATCTCTTCCTGGGTCTAACTACACACCTGTGTCCCATAGGTTTGTATTTTCAAACCTGTATGGCCAGTCTGGAATTTTAAATTCTTTCTAAGTGTTCTTTCCACTGTCATTTGTAATGTTTAATTTTTCATTCTAGTTAAAAACTTGTAACTCTTCTCTTATGCCCCCCCCTACCATTTCTTATACGGTCAACCTTAGAACATCTTTTAAGTTCTCTTAAGAATGCCACTTCCGAGGCCTGTATTTTACTATCTTGTTTCTTGGTTGTTGTCCATCATTCACACCCGTAGGACAGTACATGGACTGCCATAACTTTGTAAAACTTTAACTTTGTATCTCGACGTACCTTGTTTCTAAAAATACGGTCGATTGTTCCACAGAAGGTCTGGAACTTACCTAAGTTAACACCAGTATCATAATTTCTGTCATAGTCAGTATCATTTTCCAAATAATTGAAGCGGCTCACCTGTTGTAGAATTCGATCAATAATCACTATTTTTCTTCGTATTGGCTCCTTACCTCGAAATTTGTTCACCTTGAAATTTTACCTTACCATGAATTTTTCAACATTCGTGCTTTATTCTTTTTGCCTATAGAGTTGAGAGGGCACTTTGCCAACAACGTCTAGTAATATACAAAACCACTGACAATACACACAAGACTTTAAAAATTTAAATAAGGAATAAAACCTATCGTCCTATGTAGAGGCCACGTACACTGAATGGGTTAAAACGTCTCACTCTTTAATCAGTGCACATCTCATAATGGTCGGCTAGATTTTTAGGTCATCAAAAATTTACATTAACAAGGTCAATTTATTCATTTTCTTAATGTTATCATTCCATAGAATTATTAAAAAGCTATTAACCTCAGAGAGGCTTATAATCAATAACAAGGAATATAACATAAACAATGGAAAAAGAAGACTATTATTTTTTGGACGTATAGAATGGACGACAATAGGTTAACAAAACAGATCTTCAAATATCTGCTCTGGGAGAAGAATTCAACATTAAGTTGGATTAAAGAAGTCTAAAAGGATTTAGAAAAAATAATAATACACGCAGAAGAAGCAATTGAAAGAAAAGTTTCTTGGCCAAAAGTGTTAAAAATGGAAGGAGTCCAGGGTAGGAGAGAGAGAAATGCAGGTTCAAAGTGGACCGAAGACGGGAAGAAGACACACAGTGAAAAGTGAAAAAGAAAAGGACAAAAAATAAAGAATTGAAATTGGCGTGTGGTCCTTAGAAGGCCGATACAAAAAAAAAAGAAGAAATTTCATTAATTTCCGTCCGGCTGTGTTCTTTGTAAGTTGCGAGTAAATTAAATTAATTCTCCATTATAGGGTAATTTATAGGGTATATTTATAGGGTCCATTATAGACTACGGTCCTATAGATGGGTATTTCATGTAGAGAGGCTGCCTTCTGACAGCCTATGACTTTCGGTAATTTTAATTCAGGGTTGTCTTCCCCTAGCCTTTAGCGTTCCAAAACCCAACTGTAAGGCAGCAGCAAAATATAATCCTATAACTATAGGACGCATTATTACAAACTACCAAATCCATCTAGACGTCCGCCTGTAATATTCCAAAGATAAGCCGGTCCAGAATCATTTCTCTTACGCCCTAACTTGGTACTGGTGACTACTGCTCCCCTCCATCAGGAATATTTATCGACTTTCCGGTCTAGATCCGTACTGTTCTGCATCAACAAGGTCACCCCTTGTAGAATGTGCCACTTCACCACGCAGTACGGTCTTGGCTGGAGCGAGGCTAACGGCTACTTTGGGAACCCTGGGAATTTGTAAGGACCAGTGCCCAGTCAACCGCGATACAAAGGTACTACCTCTCCAATCCCTCGAATTTGTGAGGCCATAAGAGAAGAGTTACACAAATTTTTAACTTGAATGAAAAATTAAAATATTACAAACAACGGTGGAAAGAACACTTAGAAAGGATGTCAGATTCCAGACTGGCTAAATAAGTCTGGAAATACAAACCTATAGGGCGCAAGTGTGTGGGTAAACCCAGGAAGAGATTGCTGGAGGATTTTTGAAGGCGGAAAAGCAGTGTACCTTGCTTATGCCATGTTGTGATGATAACGATGACGATGATTTCATTAATTTTCTAACAGCGTAACGTCTGATTAGAAAAACATTTAATTCACCACCAAAATAGATTTAGGACCAGGCCGTGGCTTCAATGCTTGATAAAGGTGACGGTAAGACAATGATGACGACAATCTAGTTCAGATTCAACTCAGCTCTTTGTTAAGTGAGACTGTAGACTTTGGTAAGTTCGGTCACAGAAGTGAATTGTATATATCGTAAAGCCTTTTCGCATTTAATAATTAATATTAAATTTACACTGATAAAAGGACAAACGGAAAACATACAACGTAAACAGAACTTTAAAGAGAATCAATTTTCTTTGTGTCAATGCACTTGGGTGCATACATAACTGTCTTGGGTCTGCGCTCACTTTATTTCCGTTTTAAAACTTTTCTGTTATTTTATTCTCTTGTTATGCAACATGCCATTTGTATGTCTCTGTATAAATAGACCAGTCACATTGTCTCAGTTTGTGTCAGAGATATTTTATAACAGAGATATTTTATTTCATTTGCATCATAATCATGTCAAATAAAACTGGTATACATAAAAAAAAAAAAAAATAATGTGTTGCGTTTTAACTTCATGAATAATTTAATACAACAATACATAATACTTTGTGTTGCGTTTCAGCTGACTGAAAAACAAAACATTTGAAACAGTACCTTTATCCGTTCAAATGGGTTTTCGCTTTTAGTTTACTGCTGAAATAAATAAAATCCATGGTTGATGAAAAATACACGTTTAATGTAGGCCTATATATAAAATGCTTATTACACAGTAATACTTAAAATAGAAAACCTAAAGTTTTTGAGTTGTCAAATTAACAAAACTAACAATGTAAATTAAAAATACAAATATTTGTGGTTAATGGAAAAAAACAAAAAAAACAATGTATTAATGAATAACAACATAAGCTCTACATATTGTACATAATGGACGTTCCTGTTTGGTTAGCCGCAAAACGAGTACTTGTTGGAAAACGAATATTAGCGAAAAAATGAGTTCTGCCACAAAAAAGTGACATGTACAGTAACAGGCCAGGAGCGGCCTTTGGGCCGTCCCGCCTTACTTTCGAATCCGGTGGTTTTTCAGTGATCTATTCACAGAACGAGTGTTAATGAAACATCGGTATGGAGAACCATACATGACTTCCATGTTCTAAGATTTATATTTAAAATCATTTACGAAATGAAGTGTTTCCATAGAAACTACTTTTATCCACTTATTGCTTCAGCCTTAACCACAGTACTGTGGTCACTAAAGTATACCACCACACGTTATCGCCCTCGATTTTCACTGATGGCAGTCGACGGCACTGCCGAAACGTCTGGTTTTGCAGAAAACATTGGACCACGGCCAAACAGCCCGGGAAGGAATTTTGACAACAAACTACTACTTTGTTGCCGATAACGTAGTACACATAAAAATTATCCCCTCCCACTTCAACTATAATTTTCATTTATAGAAAATTACCCCACCCCGTTCAACTAGCCTCTTCAATTATAGATATTTCATCTACGTTTCTACAGTGGATTATTAAGATCTTCTTATCAAGATACTTTATCAAAAGTAAGTACTTTACTATTGTTACAATAAAAAATGTTTCAGGTAAACCGCCCTTTCCCCGTAACCGATCTTCACCAAAATCAATAGACCTTGAGTCGTCTACAAATCAGGCACATATGTAAAAAATTATTTGATTCTGTTTGAATCTACGGCAGTTATCGTTCGTCATGGAAATATTTCTCTTGGTACAACATAAAATGTTGCTGGTAAACTACCCCTTTTCATTAACCGATCTTCACCTAAATCAACAGGCCTTGAGATCTCTACAATTTAGGGACGTATGCAAAAACTTATTTGATTTTGTTTGAATTGACGGCAGTTATCGTTCGTCATAGAAAAAATTACGCTTGTTAAAACATAAAACGTTGCCGGTAAACTACCCCCTTTCCTTAACCGATCTTCACCAAAATCAAAATACCTTGAGTACTTAAAACTTCAGGAATGTATGCAAAAACTTATTTGATTCTGTTTAAATGTGCGGCAGTTATCGTTCGTCATATAAACAATTACTCTTGTTAAAACATAAAATGTGGCAGGTAAACTACCCCTTTCCCTTAACCGATCTTCACTAAAATCAACAGGCCTTCAGTCGTTTACAATTGATGAACGTATGCAAAACAATATTTGAATCTGTTTGAATGTGCGGCAGTTATCGTTCGTCATAGAAAAAATTATCCATGTTAAAACATAAAACGTTGCAGGTAAACTATCCCTTTCCCTTAACCGATCTTCACCAAAAACAATAGGTCTTGAGAACTCTACTATTCAGAGTTGCATGCAAAACATTATTTGATTATGTTTGAATTTGCGGTTGTTATCGTTTGCCATAGAAAATACCCTTGTTAAAACATAAAACGTTGCTGGTAAACTACCCCTTTCCCTTAACCGATCTGCACCAAAAACAATAAGTCTTGAGAACTCTACAATTTAGCGCTGTATGCAAAACATTATTTGATTCTGTTTGATTTTGCGGCTGTTATCGTTTGCCATAAGAAAAAATTACCCTTGATAAAAAAACGTTGCAGGTAAACTACCCCTTTGTCTTAACCGATCTTCACCAAAAACAATAAGTCTTGGGTACTCTACAAAGCAATGCAGCATGCAAAAAACTATTTGATTCTGTTTGATTTTGCGGATGTTATCGTTTGCCATAAGAAAAAATTACCCTTGATAAAAAAAACGTTGCAGATAAAGTACCCTTTTCCTTTAACCGATCTTCACCAAAAACAACAGGTCTTGGGTACTCTACAAATCAATGCAGTATGCAAAAAAAAATTTTATTCCGGTTGAATTTTCGGCTGTTATCGTTTGCCATAAAACAAATCCACACACACACACACACACTTTTCGAAAAATGACTTTTTTCATGTTCTGAGTGTAGTACAATCAGAATCTGCAATAATCTCGAACACGGTTTTTTTTGCCATCACCATACTTCCATTTCCTTAAGGAACATGGAAGTAAAAAACAAGTTCTACTGAAAACCGAGTTCTGGTATAAAAAAGGAGGCATGTATAGTAACAAGCCTTACGTTCGAGTTGGGTTTTATCGTAGTTTCCGCAACAAAAAACGAGTTTTACATTACACACGTATCGCTTTCCATGCGTAATGTTTAGTTCTTATGTTAACTTAACGACATCAACTTTTGGCGTCACAGGTACGCAACTGTATTATACTACTGCTACAATCACTTTTCATTAAAAAAAAAAGGACTAAGAACACCGACTGCAATAGCCAGTCAACTGTTTTGCAACATACGAAATTAAAACTTGTATAATTCTTTCACCTGCATAAAATTATAGCCAAACAATTGCATAATCGAAATATCGAAAATGACTGCAGGAACGGAAAAAGGTACATTACCAAATATTTATTAGTGTCAGCTGATTCGCTATGTTGTTTAAAATCATCGCAATACAATCGCGATTGGCAGCAATGGTGTAGAGGCAGTGGGATCAATCCCTCCCCACAGCTATTACACATTTCAAAGAAATTACATAACTTAACATAGGCCTATTTCTAAACCAGTTACATGCGTTAAAATAAGACATAAATAATTGTATTAAAGTGCCAGTGGAGTGGCGGAAATCGTACATCTCTCCAGTCTATAAGAAGGGTACAAAGTTACCCCCTAGAAATTACAGAGGAATTGTTGTGATCCCGGCCATCGGGAGAATATATTCAAGGATTTTGAAAAACTTAATTGAAGAAGACATCAAGACCAAGCAGTCCGAAGAACAATCAGGTTATATAGCGGGGCGATCCACGGTAGATAACATCTTTACAATCAAAATAGCAGTTGTAAAGACAGTACAGCATAATAGAGAAACGCATATAGCTTTAATAGATTTAGAAAAGGCATACGATAGCGTCCCAAGCTCACAGTTATGGAAGGAGATGAAACATTTGAACATAAATGCAAATTTGATTGCAGCTACCAGAAGATACTATCAACAAAATATCACCAAGGTCAAACTGGGAAACAAACTCACTCTCCCATTCGAAACTACAAAAGGCGTAAGACAAGGATGCTGTTTGTCCCCTACCCTCTTTAAAATATACTTTGACAGATCTCTAGTAAGATGGACAAAGAAGTGTAAAACCATGGGGCTGAGAGTAGGAGATGACAATCTGTTCACTCTACATTTTGCCGATGACCAGATTGTGGTAGCGGAGGATGACGAAGACCTCGAGTATATGGTCAGAAAGTTAAAAGAAGAATATGACGCAGCTGGTTTGACGATGAACATGGCAAAATGTGAGTACCTGATAGTGGGCAACGAAGAAGTTAAGGACTTAAAATTGGATGTGGACAGGATAAGATGTGTTGAAAAAAGTAAATACTTAGGCGTTATTTCAACAAACAAGGAAGCAGCAAATATGAAATTCACGAACGTGTTAACAAGGGGCGAACCGTTATAAGAACGCTGAATTCTCTTCTATGGGAAAGAAGTATAACAAGAAATACAAAGAAACATATATATAACAGCATGGTGCAAAGCGTAATCCTTTATGGAGCAGAAGTTTGGAACGTTTCAAACGTAAATAGAAAAAAAAACTGATGGCAGCGGAAATGGACTTCTTCAGGAAGAGTTGTAGAAGATCAAAATTAGACAGGGTTAGAAATAAGACTATTAGAGCCGAGATGAATATTGGCAGGACAATAATAGATGAAATAGAAAGAAGACAATTGACTTGGTTTGGGCCTGTGAAGAGAATGGAAGGTGACAGATGGCCACGCAAAATACTGGAATAGATACTACCGGTAAGGAGGAAAAGAGGACGACTACGGAGGAGTTGGAGAGATGACGTAGCGGAAGCAATGGTTGCGAGAAATTTAGAAGAACTTACACGCTACGATAGGTTAAAATGGAAGTTGGGGACGGAGAAACGGCGACAGCTGTAAAGATCCATTATATATATATATATATATATATATATATATATATATTTTGTGTGTGTGTGTGATGTTTTCAATTTGTTTCCAAATTGAAAATATAAAATTAATTAAAAACATACAAAAAGGTCAAAAAATGAATATTTGGGAAAATCTTAACATTTACAAACACAATAACAATAATTTATTAATTAAAGAACAAACCCAAATAAAAACAAAACAAGACGATCTATTTAAAATTATAAATTTACTAAAAAATAAAAATAAAAATGAATAAAATATAAACAAAATTTCAAATATAACCGAGAAAACAGCTGCTGAAGAAAATAAACATTAAAACAATCGTTAACTAAACCGATTATCAGTTATTTTATTTTACATTAAAATCGATACAAATTGGATTATTCGTTAATTTTATATTAATAGAATTATTTCGATTGTTATTAATTCACTTAGAAACCTCTGATGATACTGATATTTTTCAGTAAAACGTGCATCAGGTGTTAAAAAGAATATACAATATTATCTACTTGCAGAAGAAACAAATTGAAAACATCACAAATTATATAATTACTGCAAGAAACATCGATTTACTTATATAGAAAAAATATATATATAATTGTATTAATAATTACGACGATGTCGGCATGATTTCTCTTCCTTATTTCCTTGTCTTTCTCTCTGCGGAACAGTTTTAACAAAACAGATTAATTATCTAATCCTAATATTTATTCACCACTCACGTCACGGCATAGGGAAGGCACTGGCTGTTCCGCCTTTTTCATACTTTATTGTTTGCAAATCTGTTTTAGACCTATATTCATATATTTTGGAGTAAAATAGAGTACTTATATCCAAGATCTAGCTCGTAGGAGACAAAACTAAGAATATAAACTTTCTCTGATGAGATTTAATAATCCTTCTTCACAAAATGTTTTTATTAACAGTAGCATACACAGGAAATGCAACAAAGCAGTTCTGATTAAGGTAGTCAATGATTTCTAAATATCATCACCATTTTCACAACACAACAATTTGTTTATAGTATGTTATTTTTATGTTATACTGCTTGCAAATAGTTAAATAAAAAAAAAATAAAAATTTCACAATACGTCATAGGCAAGGTCCTGCCTGATCCGCCTTCAAACGTTCTCCAGCCATCGTCTACCCACACATCTGAGTCCTAGAGGTCTATAATTTCAGACTTATTTGGCCAGTCTTGAATCTGACATTCTTTCTAAGTGTTCTTTCCACCGTTGTTTGTAATCTTTTAGTCTTTCATCGAAGTTGTATATTTGTAATTTTCTTCTTATGAAGTCGTTCTTTATTCGATCAAGTTTAGAACACCTTTTAACTCCTCTAAATAACGCATTTCCAAGATGTGTATTTCACTGTCTTGTTCCTTGTTTTACGAGATCATATCAGAAATGAGGAGATAAGAAGTGATTTAGATAGTTTTGCAGTTAATGAAAGGATTAAAGAATTACAGAAGAAAATGTATTCAACACATAGACAGAATGGAAGGAAGTAGAATACCAAAGATATCGAGAGGTTAACAAAAAGTTAGTAGACCTAAGAAAAGGTGGAGTGTGGAATAGGAACACTCCACTAAATTTCTTATTTTATTACCTTTGTTAGGTCCGTCTTGTGACTTTTATCTTTAGAATAAAATTAGTGTGACGCGTTTCGGGTCATCTGACCCATCCTCAGACACTTGCTCGAAAAGAGGTCGTCATATATTAAAATTCAATTAAAATAAACACACACATATGTAAATTCATTGTCAATAATTAAATGATCAAAAACCATGAATAACACTGTTGTCGTGGTGCACCACGCGATTACCGATCGATACTGAGTAGTGTAACTTTTCAACATTTTGTTTTTGCGAGCGCTAGTATTGCTGTATCATATAGCGGGTTGCTTTTGAAATTCAATTTATCATTTGGGCGCATAAAAGATATATTTATAGTTTCTCTGATCTAAACTTGGACGAGTAGAAGAAGACAAGACAAAAAACTAAGAAATACAATTTATTAAAAACAAATCTTAAAATTTTCTTTGACAAGTATTTTTCAAATTCTGTTTCTGGTTAGACAAACGTTAATAGATTTACAAGATGCAGAACAAATATATATAAATGTTGTGTGTGCGACGCTGTTCAAGCAGAACTTGATACTTTGAGTTATTGAGGTCGCTCCGGCGCTTGCTGTAGGTGTTACGGCGCTTGCATTATTTGTGCAGTTAGTCAACTCCCGAACAGTCAAGCAGGACAGTAAGGGTACCAAGTCGTGCTGAGCGTGACTGCTTTTCTGTTGATATTATAACGGGAGCATTATAAAATTTAACGGAAATTATAACGGATTATTCGCTGTGTTCATTCTGTCTTGAGTAACAGTTTCCAACGCGATATATCTCAAACATCTTAAGGTTATACTTTAACTCTTGTATTATAGTCAAAGAGGTTTTCTGGAAAAAAATTATTAAAAGATTATAACTTTCTGGTGTCTAAGTAAGGATAAGTCTAAATAAAACTTTGTATAAATTTTCTCTGGCTTCTACAAAAGTAATTATATAATTACCTTTATATCCACTTGAGTGACACTAAGTTTCGTCTAGTTATGACGCGTTTCGGGCACAAGGTCCCATCTTCAGATAACACTGATATTAATTTAAAACTAATTACTATATAAAATTGTAACCATGATTGTGGTTACGTCATTATAAATAAAAACTTTAAATCGCATGTGAAATTTTAAACGAAGAACGGCCGGAGCTCCCGCATGCGTGCACTCACTACCGCGATCGTCACACGACTGGTCAAAGATTAAAATCTAATCTAATGGCAGTGTCGAACAAGTTGTTCGATGCAAAATTTAACTGATCATTCAATATATTATTTTTGGTGGTGGTATTTTTTATAGCTTTATAAATTTCAAGTTCTACAACAGTATTGTAAGTGTTAGCGAACTAATTTTCTTACAAAATGCTTCCCCCCCCCCGTTGTGTTATTCTACGTTTTATGTCTGCTATACACTTTCCACTCGATGTTGATTCTTTAAATGCTCACCAACTCTCTAAATTCTTGAGTGTAGTCTAAAAAGAGATTAATGTTTTTATTTTAATCATAAAACAAACATTAAGCTTAAATCATCACTCTGTTTCATTAAATCTGTTCAACAGAGAAAACGTAGGAATAAGGAAGAGAGACGCAACCCCCAAAATTGTCACCTTTCTTTTAGAATACATTACACATTTTGTTTTTACTTAGACAAATATTAATACATTCGCGGATGCAGAACGAGATATATAAATGTTGTGTGTGTGTGTGTGCAATGCTGTTCAAGCGGAACTTGATACTTTGAGTTATTGGGGTCACTCCCCGAGAGAAGCTTATAAATTGTGTCTTGTCAGCAGAATAAAATAAACATAGTTTGAACCGAATACGTCTCTACAAAGCATAAAAAGGCGTTCGACATTGTAGTAGCACGTTTCATTAGGAGTCCAGAAAATAGGCTTTTCCCGTGCGCACGTGACAAATTCCCGTGTGAGGCGAAGCCGAGCGAATTGCATTTATGGAACGTGTGATGAACGATATTTTGCATTATACCTCTTTTAAAATAATACCAAAAAATCTATACATTATTACAAACCTTTATTTTGAAACATGAACAAACAAGTCTATCTTTAATTTTTACTAAATGTAATATTTATATTGTTATTATAAATATGCAATCCTTTAGCGTAAATAAATAAAGTCATTTTAATTATAAAATGACATCATTTGCTGCTTCAAGTAACATTTTTTCTTCTGGATGGTGAAAGCATTTTAAAATTATTTTGAATAACAATTTAAAACAGTCACAACACACAGACCTTGTTTAGCGTTGCTAAGAAAAATAAACAAGCATTGTTTAGAGTCACTAAGGAATTTTAAGTAGCGTATATTATTACGACTGGGAAGTAGGCGACGTCATTATATTAATGACCAGTTAAGCCACAAAATAAATAATTATAAAATTTAAATTATGCTGAAATTTAAAACTTTGATAATTCCGAATGTAACATAGTGCGATATTAGAAGAATTTATTCTACTTTACGAAATATTATGATATTTTTTAACTGAATTAAGTACTACTTTGCGGTTGAAAGTTAGCGCACTGAAAAAATTATTTCAGAAAGGTATAATGAAATACTTATTTTTACATTTAAACGTACGCTAATTTAAAACATTTTAGTGATTTAGTTGATTTAAATAATTTTATGATAGGACGTATTTAAGGCGGAAAAAGTAGAGTTTATGAAATCATAATACAAGTAATATTATTGTACCCATGACTTTTCCATGCACTAAAGACCAAATTCATTGGTAAGGCAGACATTTCGAAGAAAATTAAGATAAACATTTTCAAGAAACACGTATGTGTCAGTTCTTGCTGAAACCTGGGCTTTAACTGAGAAGCATCTAAACTCTCTTCAAGCTATGGAGATGAGATACCTCAGGAAACACTACTATAAGCATTATTTTATACGGTCCAAGTCACTTTATATAGTAATGATTTACCTTATTGAAACCGTCCACTGACTTCAAATTGTAAATTTATGACGCGTTTCGAGTCATATGACCTTTCATCAGATATTATCACTCACAAGGAGATCATCAAATATTAAAATTCACAAAAACACAAAAACACATATGTACAATAATAAAACCTATACAAGCGTCCGACACAGTGCACTGCGTGTGGCCCACTGGACTCTGAGCAAACGCGTTCAGAGCCCAGTGGGCCACACGCAGTGCACTGTGTCGGACGCTTGTATAGGTTTTATTATTGTACATATGTGTGTTTTGTGTTTTTGTGAATTTTAATATTTGATGATCTCCTTGTGAGTGATAATATCTGATGAAAGGTCATATGACTCGAAACGCGTCATAAATTTACAATTTGAAGTCACTGGACGGTTTCAATAAGGTAAATCATTACTACTATAAGACTGAGTCTTTATACAGTACCTTTGAAAAATCAAATTAAGAAAACACAGTTGGGGTGGATTGGACAAGTCCAGAGGTTGGAAGAGGATAGACTCCAAAACAACTGTATAAGGCAAGACTTGCTGGGAGAAGACCCAAGGGCTGGAGAAGAGTGTGACTTGGGAGGACAATGTCAAGTGGGTCTGTGCAGGGGCTGGGATTGCAGTGGAATGAGCCCAAGACCCTGGCCATGCAGAGACCACGGTGACGAGACCTTTGCTCAACTTCTACACCTTGCGGTTGGAAAGGATTGGAATAATAATAATAATAATAATAATAATAAGCAGAAACAGAAGCAGAAGCAGAAGAAGAAGAAGAAGAAGAAGAAGAAGAAGAAGAAGAAGAAGAAGAAGAAGAAGAAGAAGTGTGTGTGTGTGTGTGTGTGTGTGTGCGCGCGTGCGCGTGTGTGAACTGGATTGCTGTGGACACGCGCGTACGCTCGTTGCTTTCCTTTGTTTTTGTCAGCAATATAGTTATAATTAAAGTAAAGCCTTGAACGTTATTGCCTGTTTCAAAATAGCGGCGCGGCGCAGAAAACTGTACTACAAGAATAGCGAGTGCCGGCAAAAACAAGGAGTAGGCAGGCCGCCCGCAATTCACAGTTTTCTCAGAAACAATTTGTTTGCTGCTTTAATGGTAACTGCTGGAAAATTCCCTCGTTTCATTTTCTACCGACATAAAGTAGCGTACAGTAGTAGGCCTAACAAATTGTGGTTATTTCGGCAGATTTCTTCCCTCTTATCTTGTTTCTATATTTACGGGAAAATGACAGTAAGGGCTCTCTTGTGTAGTTCTATTGTACTTTCCAAAAACGAAACTATTGGTATTGTAGTCATCAGAATTCGTAAGCCAGATACATATGCTGTTATGACGATCACACGGACCGTCATGTTTGAACAGTGGAGAGAGAGTAATTGATAGCAGATGACTGTTATTCAGAACTTTAACAACAGTCTAAATAAATAAATACTAAAATTACTTAATACAACAGTAAAACAACAATGAAACACATATGCAATTCTTAGAGCAAGGCCGGCCCCAGCGCTTCTGCCCCCCCCCGTGCAGTATTTATGAGTGCCGCCCCCTCCCTATTTTAACTCTGAACACAGTCACGCTCACCTACTCTAATGATACGGCGATTGCCTTCAGATGACGAATAGGAATGTTTGCATTGTTGTGTTTATCAAATAACTAGAACTTTTTCGCGTTTACGATGCCACGAACGGCCACAATAAAAACTGTAAAGACAATACAAAGAATCGTGAGGCAATAAAAATGTAAATTAATTAGCGCCCTCGGTCGCAACCCATCTGTGCCAGGCGGATGTTGGCCCGGCCTCGGCGAACACTCACGCTCAATCAGACCAGTCTAATTGCTATCCACGGCCGGTAAGAGGCCACATCTTGTAATCCATACCAATGTAATCTTCGCGGCGCGGAAAATCTATAAAAAATCGGTACGCGGTATACAAGCAGGCGACGGGCAAGCCCTCCGTCTCGTAGAACCCCCTGGTCAAACAAAAGGACCACAACACAAAAGGTCGGACAATAATTTTACTGACGCTGGAGAAACATTCAGTGTAACGGCTATAATTACTGAAAAAAAAAAAAATTTACTTATTGCAGTCCATACTACAGTGAAAAGTACTTGAAAAGAGAGGAGTTGGGCAACCGAGAATATCATGGCTGAGAAATTTAAGGACCTGATTTGGCATGAATACAACTGACTTATTCCGTACAGCAGTGCAGAAAGTTAAAATAGTCTGTATGATATGCAACATCCGAAACGGATAGAAACTATCAGAAGAAGAAGAAGAAGAAGAAGAAGAAGAAGAAGAAGAAGAAGAAGAAGAAGAAGAAGAAGAAGGTTGTGAATAAAAAACGGTTCAAGTAAGGACGACAAAAGGGTAATGAAAAAGCTAAGGACAGTCGGGATGATGAAAAAAATTAAACATGTTTAGGAAAATCAGAAGTGCAGAAAAGTGGTAGCGCTATATCATGGAGAACAGACCTAGGCCTACAAGTGTTGTTATTTAAACTCATACAAAATAATATTAGATTCTCAAAGTGGATGTGCCTGGGAAAGCGATAAGGAGAGAGAAGAGAGAGGGGGAGAGAAGGAGAGATAGAGGGGGAGGGAGAGAATGAGAGGGAGTGAAGGAGATAAAGGGTAGACAGGGACAGTAACAGGACAAATAGTTGCATCCATTATATATCATATTAGCGGCTCATACCAACCTGACGCGCCAGCAGTTTTTCTTCTTTATTGCAGTCTCCACATTTTTCCAGTTCTATCGCTGTTTTGTTGTGCATTAAGTCATTCGTTTGTCACAGTACAAATGCACCAGTACGGCGCTATAGTTTCAGTTAGTGTCTGTGTCAGCATTTTGTAGAATTGTGGTGGTTTATTTTATTCATTACCAACACAAACATAATAACACAACCCCTAAATCAAAAAACTTGTACATTACTCTACATATATAATTTACAATTTAATTAATATTTATAATTTCTTTACCTCAAGATGTTTTTCCCTTATTCGGACCATGTTTCGGGACACTTATTGTTCCCTTTCTCAGTCACCATAGTTTTGGATCTAGTTGCATATTTGTGTTTTGGTTGGTCGTTGCTATGGTTTCCTGTGAGCTTTTGGTATTTTAATTTGCTATTATCGTGTGTGGGTGTGGTGTATATATTTATTGTTTGTATGTTTTCAATGTTGGGTATTTTGAATATTGTGTCCTTTTTTGTGTTAGTTGTATTTGTTCAGGTATTAGTTTGTTTTGTGTTTGTATATTTATAAATTTTCCCATATGTTTATTATTGCGTTTTTTGTGGTATGTGTTTTATCAGTGTCATGTTGGTTATGTCTTGGATATCATGTCCTGTGTTTGCTGCATGTATGGCATAATTGGATTTCTATATTTCTATGCGTTTAGATGTTCAAAATAACGTTTTTCCAGTTTTTTGTTTATTTATACTATGTAACATCTATTGCAATCTTGGCATTAAATTTTGTATATTCCATTGGTTGTTGTATTTGTATTATATCTTTGTTGTGTGGGTTATTTAGTTTTTGTAAATTATTATTATTAAATTTTTATTATGAAAAACCAACAGGAAACCATAGCAACAACCAACTAGACCACAAATATGCAACCAGATCCAAAACTATGATGACTGAGGATGGGAACAATAAGTATCCCGAAACATGCTCCGAATAAGGAAAAAACATCTTGAGGTAAAAGAATTATAAATATTAAATAAATTGTATACGCATCAAGAAATAGACTGTAGCGAAAAGTGTTTGAATATATAATTTAATATAATCATATGTAAGTGATACGTTGTCTTTCTGTTCTACTCCAGCTCTAGAGTGCTGACCTTCTAAAACGAGTGAAACGAGTTCTCAGTTTTAATGTAACCGTTTGACATTTACTCGTCTGTCTGTCTGTCTAGGGTGTGTCTCAAAATAACTCTTGAACGCATCAACTAATTTTTATAAAACGTGGGACGCGTGTCCATACTTTTGCGTGTCCATACTTTCGCGTGTCCATACTTTCGCGTGTCCATACTTTCGCGTGTCCATACTTTCGCGTATCCATACTTTCGCGTGTCCATACTTTTGCGTGTCCATACTTTCGCGTGTCCATACTTTCGCGTGTCCATACTTTCGCGTGTCCATACTTTCGCGTGTCCATACTTTTGCGTGTCCATACTTTCGCGTGTCCATACTTTCGCGTGTCCATACTTTCGCGTATCCATACTTTCGCGTGTCCGTACTTTCGCGTGTCCATACTTTTGCGTGTCCATACTTTCGCGTGTCTATACTTTCGCGTGTCCATACTTTCGCGTGTCCATACTTTCGCGTGTCCATACTTTCACATGTCCATACTTTCGCGTGTCCATACTTACGCGTGTCCATACTTTCGCGTGTCCATACTTTGCGTGTCCATACTTTTGCGTGTCCATACTTTGCGTGTCCATACTTTCGCTTTTCCATACTTTTGCGTGTCCATACTTTGCGTGTCCATACTTTGCGTGTCCATACTTTTGCGTGTCCATACTTTCGCGTATCCATACTTTCGCGTGTCCATACTTTCGCGTGTCCATACTTTCGCGTGTCCATACTTTTACCGTACAGAACCCTATCGTTTTTACCTTACCCTTTCACGGCCAAGGTCAGATGTTAGAATTACCAAACGTTTTAACCATTCTATCGGTGGTGGCCATCTTGAGTCCTGGAAGGACTGAAAATACTGACAAAGCCTTAGCCACAGTACTGTGGTTTTACTGACTGAGGAGGCCTTTGTAAATTATATTTATATTGTCTTCTGTAAATTCAAATAATTTAATTTCTGTCCTTTACTTTGAGTTCTGCTTTGATATCCTCATTCCTTATTCTATCTTTCATGTATAATTTAAAGTATTTTCATGATAATTAACATTGCAAAGATATGGACATCCGACTCCCTCTGCCCCAAGTTTATAAGCAAGGTAAATATATATTGGTTTGTGCGTTTGTGTGTGTGTGTGTGCGTGTGCGTGTGTGTAAGACGGTTTTTTAAAGTTTTCTTAAGATTTATTCAGTTCAAGATACATTTATTTTCTCCTGCTGACAAGACACAATTTATAAGCTTTCCTCGCGACGCGACCTCGATAACTCAAAGTATCAAGTTCTGCTTGAACATCGTCGCGCACGCACGCGCGCGCGCGCGCACACACACACACACACACAACATTTTATATTTCGTTCTTCATCTGCAAATGTATTAAATGAAACTGCAACATGAGTTTTTAACAAATTATATGCCTTACTTTTTCTAGTCATTTCTGCTTCTACACCTCCAAGTTTAGATCAAGAATAAGTTTAAAAATTTCTTTTTTACAAAATGGTATTAAATTATGCTACTAACAAACGCGCAGACAAGCAAGCTTTGAAGACAAACGGAAATTGAGAAATTGAAACGGAAACATTACAGGGAGACAAGGAAGAAGTTGCACAAAGCAGTTAACAAAGACTGCAATGTTCACAAGTTCGCGCAAGCAAGAACGGAAATGGTTGACCCAACGTAATTACAGGACAACACAGTGCTGTCGTCTGTGAACTAGTGAATGTGTCGGTCCAGTCCATATCTAGTGGCTCTTTTACTTCCATGTTCCATGAGGAAATGGAAGTATGGTGATGGCGAAAAAAATCGTGTTCGGAATAAGGGCTGATTCTGATAATACTACCCTTAAAACATGAAGAAAAATCATTTTCCGAAATGTGTGTGTGTGTGTGCGTGTGCGTGCGTGTGCGTGTGTGTGTGTGTGTCTCTCTCTCTCTCTCTCTCTCTCTCTCTCTCTCTCTCTCTCTCTCTCTCTGTGTGTGTGTGTGTGTGTGTGTGTGTGTGTGTGTGTGTGTGTGTGTGTGTGTGTGTGTGTGTGTGTGTGTGTGTGTGTGTGTGTGTGTGTGTGTGTGTGTGTGTGTGTGTGTGTGTGTGTGTGTGTGTGTGTGTGTGTGTAATTTTTTCTATGTCGAAAGATAACTGAAGCAAATTCAAATACACTCAAATACATTTTTGCTTATGTGCCTGAGTTGTAAAGGGCTCAAGGCCTATTGATTTTGGTGAAGATCGGTTGAGGGGATAGTTTACCTGCAACGTTTTATGTTTTAACAAGAGTAAATTACTTAATTTTGATAAATAAAGTACGCTAAAAAGAAGGTCATAATAATCCACTGTAGAAATGTAGATAAAATGTCCATAAATTAAAAGGGTAGTTGAATGGGGGGGAGTAATTTCCCATAAATGAAAATAATAGTTGAAGGGGGAGGCGATAATTTTTTATACGTGTACTACGTTATTGGCAACAAAGAAGTAGTTTGATGTTTAAATTCCTTCCCGGGCTGTTTCACCGTGTTCCAATGTTTTCTACAAAACCAGACGTTTCGTCAGTGCCATCGACTGCCATCATCAGTGAAAATCGAGTACGCTAACGTGAGGTGGTATACGTTAGTGACCACAGTACTGTGGTTAAGCCTGAAGAAAGAGGTCGTTTCTATGGAAATATTTCATTTCGAAAATTATTTTAAATATGAATCTCAGAACATGGAAGTCATGTATGGTTCTCCATACCGATATTTTCTTTATCAGACCTTGTTACATTCAAGGAGCGTAGGAAACGATCTGAAATATTATAAGGTAATATCGATACAGCTAGGCATTGACTCGGGAGATAGCTCCTGATTCAGTATAATATTGAAACGGTAATCCTACAGAACAGCTCAGAACATTCTCCACTCTCCCCCCCTTCAGTGGCAGGTGTTACCCCAGTCAAGGCCGCTCTCAAGTAGGTTCCAGTGCATTCGAGAACACCTGACATACGCGTTAAGTGGCGTGAAGTGAGTATAGAAAATTTCTAGGAGCCGTGCGCTACCTATAAAAAATCATAGCAGCCGTTTTGTCAGTTCAGTTACGTGAGCGATTTTGCTTAGCGCGGATCGAGCTTTTGTCGAAGTGAAGCGTTATTATGTTAATAATTGTGTGGAACTGTGTTATTTGACATTATTATTGCTTACGGACAAATCTAACTGGAATTATTGTATGAGTTGATTACGAATTATTAATTGTGATAATTAAAGCAGGTTGTTGGTGACTTCATTGGGTCTCTTGTATTTTGTTTTCCACTGCACCATACGACGATAAAGGAGACCGTCGTAACAATATAATATGGTATTGATATTATATTATATTATATTATATGCGTGTCTAGGGTATTGATATCGATATCAATATTGATGCTTTGGGGGATAGGTCTTGGGTTCGACCTGAGGTATCTTTCATAACCTTTCCACGGAGCGCTCTCCTTAACCACGACTGAAACAAAGTCGCTCGCATTGCATTTATCAGACACAACATTAATTTACTGCATGTTATAAAACGGCATTTTATATTTCCTGGAGTTGTATTCGGTGTAAGATACGATTATTTTCTCCTGCTGACAAGACACAATTTATAAGCTTCTCACGGAGCGACCTCAATAACTCAAAGTATCAAGTTTCGCTTGAACAGCGCCGAGCACACAACATTTATATATTTCCTTCTGCATCTTACTAATGTATTAACGTTTGTCTAAGCGGAAACAGAATTTGAAAAATACTTGTCAAAGAAATGTTTAAAATTTGTTTTTAATAAATTATATATTTCTTAGTTTTTTTGTCTTGTCTTCTTCTACTAGTCCAAGTTTACACCAGAAAAATCACACTGGTCTCGACTGGTCAGTATAGACTAGGAGAAAACTTTAAAAACAGAAAGGATTACTCCTATTAGGCCTCCTAATACAAATTGTTTAATTAAATTGTTTTACTTTTCTAATTTTGGGAGGTATCTGCAACGAGTCCAATTCGCTTTGTTATTTCATTTTTTCTAGCCGTGCCTAGTTCAATAAAATTACAGCTCCACCTTCAGTCCTTCACTTTTTCCGCTTTTGACTTTGCCCGGTTCCCTTAACGTATCCAAACCAAAAATGACTATCGGTACTACTCGTTCGATATAGGAGCGAAAAGTCAAATTAAACAATTGTAGCAGAACTCATAATGTTCCTTACACAATTAAGCTGAAGTGAATGGAGGAAAAACTTGAAGGTACGAGAAGATGGCAGTTGAAGAAAAAACGAAGATACATACAGGGAGACCACAATGCTGACTCTTTAAGACTTAAGGGATCTACTAATAGAGAACTACTAGAAATGGTTTTTCTTTAGAGGATAAGTGACTATCATCATCATCAACATAAAAGTATTAGGCTCATCCTGAACCTGTTCCGGGACCCACAGGTCTATATTCCATTGGTAGCACTGGAATCCTGTCACCCGTTATTCTTCCCAAATGTTCACACCACCTTCTTTTGTTGCTCTTTACCTGTTTCAACAATGGGTCGACCCCCCAGTTCCGTTCTTATATCCACATTCTTATTTCTATCAAGAATGGTACAGCACAGAGTACTCCTCATAAACTGCATCTCCGCTGCCTGAATCATTGGTTTGTCTTTTTCTGTCATAACTCTGGCTTTATATCCATACATTAAATCTGGTACCGCTACCGTGTTAAAGAGCCTTATACTTGTTTCATTCTTTATCCTATCTTTAAGGTATTTGTGAATTGTTCAAAGATATTGCTAAATTTGTTTAATTTTTCATCCAAACCAATTTCTGTCCCATATGTATGTAACATCCCAAGTAATTGAAATACTGGACTTGTTTAATAATATAGATGACTATTTAGCTGAAAGTTTAAGATGAAATAAGAAGAAATCAATGTGATATTACAGTCCAACAAAACATACAATCGTAAAGCTTGCGATGTTTTCGATTTCCGCCCACTGAGTTACAGCTTTTTACCGGCTAATAAGCAGAGGGAAATTGTTGATATTTATAAACTAGAATCTCTTAACTTATGTTTTAGCGAGCAATAACTATATATTGTCAACGGAGTATGTACATACTACTTCAAAGTTGTAATAATGTGTACTGAAAATTGAAAATAGCTGAATTATAAAAGTAAATAACTGAAAATTATAAGACGCCATTTTATTGTTTATGGAGTTGTATTCGGTTTAAACTACGATTATTTTCTCCTGGTGACAAGACACAATTTATAAGCTTCTGTCGTGGCGCGATCTCAATAACTCAAAGTATCAAGCTTCGCTTGAACAGCGTCTCGCAGACTCAACATTTATATATTTAGTTCTGCATCGTTGAATGTATTGACATTTGTCTAACCTAAGGTAGAAATTGAAAAATTGTTATGAATGAAACTGTAACATGAGTTTTTAATAAACTAAATGTCTAACTTATTCTCGTCTTGTCTGCTTCTATCCGCCCAAGTTTAGAACAAGAAAGATATTAAAAAATTTTTGGCTCCAAAAAATATCCAGTTATGCTACTAACAAAAGCGCAGACAAGCAAACGTTGAAGAAAACGGAAATTGAGAAATTTAAACGGAAACATTACAGTGAGACAAGGAAGAAGCTGCACAAAGCAGTTAAAGACTTCGATGTTCACAAGTCCGCTCAAGCAAGAACGGAAATGGTTGCCCCAATGTAATTACAGGACAACACAGTGCTGTCGTCTGCGAACGAATGAATGTGTCGATCCAGAGACTTTTTTTCTTTATCAGCCCTCTTTACAGTTACGGAGAGCGTAGCAAACGATCCTAAATTTTATAAGGTAATATCGATAACGTTGGGTCCTGATATCGATTTGGAAGATAGGTCCTGATGGAGTATAAAATAATATCGATACTGCTAGGCTATGGTATTGATATCATTATCGACATTGATACTTGGAGGATAGGTCTGCGCGGAAGTTCCTACTATGGTTCGACGTTAGATACTCCATCATGACCTTCTCGCGGAGCTCCTTAACCACAACTGTAGAAAAGTCACACGCATTGCATTCCATGGGCAGTAGTGCTGAAGAAGAAGATGTTGCTAGAACAATCGACTATAATTTGCAAGGCGCTTCTTGAAAGATCGAGAAGGTGCCCGGGCATTGCGTAATACTACCGCCTACATAACGCGCGCAAAGCGACATGTTAACTAAATCGGTTCACTATAGCAGTATATTATTTTGGATACAGTACTATAGTACTATGTATTATTAGTGTGGAGTAGGCAGCACAGGCATTGGTTCTAAATCAATGAGACTAGTGTAGTCTCAACAGCGTGTCTCAAGTGTCCCACTCGAGCAGCGCCCCCCACCGACCGACGTCTTAGTTTGTGTTGGGCGGCACATATTGTGTGCGAGTCAGTTGCACTCAAAACCCACTCGCTCGGGATTAAACCGTTTACCGCGACCTCTACTCGTAATACACATGCGGCACTTCCCCTTCTCCTCATCAAGCGGCCGTCTTTCTGCTACACTTGCTTGTATTAATTATACATTTGTATGTATGTCTGTATATACACTAATGACATGTTGAGAGCATGGAAATCCAGAGCGACTTCGGGCATACAGCTTAACAAATCATTTTGTATGGGTTCCCGGCTATATGTGGATGATAGTTCTTATTTAAAAAAATGCGATGATTTCCAACCAGCTATGTTTGAACTACAAAAAGTGGCACGAGAGTACTCACTAGCAATTTTAGTAAGAAAGAACAAAACCTTGGCCTTTAAAGGTAAATATCCGGTGAGGATTAAGATAGTTATAAACAACAGCACCTTACAACAAGTGAGCCGCTTTAAATATCTCGGCTGTGCAGTACGCTATGAATCTGATTGTGATATAAGAGAGAAGATAAATAAATTTAGGAATATTTGTGGTACGATTCATAGAAATCTTAGAAATAAAACAAGAAACAGCATAAGGATTAAATTTTATAAGACAATTGCAATACCTACAATGCAAGTGAGGCGTGGCGTGGGTCATGACAAAAAAGGAATGCGGCAAGATTCAGAGCGCTGAAATGCAGTTTCTTCAAAATACTTTAAATTATACACTGCAAGAAAGAATAAAGAATGAAGATATCAGAGCAGAGCTAGAAGTAAACAACATAAATAAATTGTTGCATTTTACAGAAGACAATGGTAAGATCATCTGCAAAAATTGACAGAGGATCGATTGCCGAAAGCGGTACTGAACTCTAAAGCCACTGGTAGAAGAGACGTGGGTCGTCCGAGGATGAGATGGGTGCCGGAACAGGTTTATATAACCTAATACTTGAAGAGAAAAAGAAGAGAATATGATGTATATCTACGTGAATTGATTGCTTTATGCAGATGACGAGGTAATGATACAGAAAACAGAAGACCAGTTACACCGCGCGATATTTACGTTCAATAGGAGCATCATACAAGACTATAGCCTACAGCTCTCTGCTACAAAAGCTAAAACGATGGCATTTCAGGACAGGTATTCTATAAGTCCTTTGACCGACTCCAACATCAGAAAATAATTGATATCCTGAAAAATATTGGATTAGATGGAAAAGACGTAAGAATAATAGCTACACTGTATTGGAACCAATCTACAGTGGTTAGAGTAGATAAAGAGTAAAGTGAAGAAATACACATTCTGCGTGGAGTAAGACAAGGATGTATACTATCGCCGCTTTTATTCAACATCTACTCGGAAGATATTTTTAGAGACGTTTTAGATGAATGTGATGTGGAAATCTCTCTGAACGGTGAAAGAATAAATAACATACGTTATGCGGATGATACTGTCATACTGGCAGATAGCTTAGAGGGGCTGCAACGACTAAAGAATAGAGTGACTGAAAGCAGCCGTAGATATGGTCTAGATATCAATTTTAACAAATCGGAGCTAATGATTGTATCTAAGAACAAGTTCACAAACTGCACTTTTAATATAAACCTAAGGCCAGTTGAACGTGTAAGCTAATTGACATATCTTGGTACTATAGTCAATGAACAATGGGACCACTCTCAAGAAATAAAGAGTAGAATTGAAAAGGCAAGAGCAGTGTACACTAGAATGAGTAGTGTGTTCAAAAGTCATGATTTTACAATAAACACAAAGATGAGATAATTATATTTTTTAGCGCACCGTGTCACTTACTAAATAATTATATAATTACCTTTATATGATCCATTTGAGTGTCAGTAAGTTTCGTCAGGTTTTATGACGCGTTTCGGGCACAAGGTCCCGTCTTCAGATAAACCGTACTATTTAAACTAATCAACATATAAAATTGAAAAACCATGATTGTGGTTATGTCATTATATAAAATTTTTAATCGATGAACGGCCGGAGCTCTCGCATGCAGTTAGGTCGCGGTAGTGCGTGCACGCATGCGAGAGCTCCGGCCGTTCATCGATTAAAAATTTTATATAATGACATAACCACAATCATGGATTTCAATTTTATATGTTGATTAGTTTAAATAGTACGGTTTATCTGAAGATGGGACCTTGTGCCCGAGACGCGTCATAAAACCTGACAAAACTTAGTGTCACTCAAGTGGATCATATAAAGGTAATTATACAAAATAACAAAGATGAGACTTTTACGCTGCTACGTATTCTCGATCCTTTTCTACGGTGTAGAATCTTGGACTTTGACTGAAGCCACAACTAAATAATTGGAATCTTTCGAAATGTGGCTTTACCAAAGAATACTGAGCATTTCATGGACAGCACATATAATTAATGTTTAATAAGTTCTTAGAAAGATGCAGAAAGAAAGGGAAGCTATTAACACAGTGAAGATAACAAAGCTTCAGTATCTGGGTCATCACCTGAGAAATGAACAGAGATTTTATGTTAGAAGTATGTTGCGTTAGCGGGCTGTTTGGCCGTGATCCAGGGTTAACAAGCAAACCAAACGTTTCAGCAGCACCACTGGCTGCCATCTTTAGTAGAATTCGCGGATTTCGTGTCTACCTGAACGCGGGGTGTCAATACTGTACACACAGTACTGTGGAGAAGGCTGTGGGCCTACATGATTCTCGGTTAGCCGAGCAGGTGCAGTTTCTCGGTCAAGGACGTGCAGTTAAGTACCACTCCAGACTGTTCTAGTACTTGTAACTACGCAAATTATGCTGGCACGCCGCCAAAAGAATGGAAAATTGTTCTAGAACACCTGCGGGCTATATATAAGCAGCAGCGGCCGGCTTAGAAGTTAGTTACACCTGAAAATATTGTAAAGTGCGGATCAAGTGATTACTGTGTTACAATTGGTGCGGAACTCTTAATAGCTGACATTATTACTGCGCGTGGACAAATTTTACTTGAATTATTGTATGAGAGTACCTTGTTGATTTCACATTGCTATTTGTGACTAATTAAAGGAATCTTTGAAGAGCTGGAAAGGAAGTCCAGAAAGTAGAACACTATACCAACGAAGAACAGACAAAATATATGAAAGTATCTAGTGCAGAGAGAAAAAGGAAAATTGAAAATGTCGATATATGATGGCATACTATCCAAGGGGCCCGAGAATTCAAATATTTGGGTGCCTCGACAAACAATGAGAACAATATCAGCAATGAGATTGCAAATTGTATAATGAGTAGTAATAGAAATGTTTATAACCACTAAGAAATTATCAGATCCAGTTTAGTCAGCAAAAGAACCAAACTTAGATTATACAAGACCACAATAATACCAGTTGTTACGTATACAGCGGAGTCCTGGACACTACTTAATAGTGACATACATAATTTAAGAGTTGTTGAAAGAAGAATTGTAAGAAAAACCTTTGGACCAGTAAAGGAAAACGAAGAATGACGCATAGGGAACAATAGGGAATTGAAAGAATTGATAGATGGCGAGAACATAATAAACTTCGTCAAGTCTATGAAGATCAGCTGGCTGTGACATGTGATGCACATGGAGGAAGACAGAATATACAAAGCAATTTTTAGAGGGACAATGGTTTGGGCAAAGAAGGAGAGAAAACCTAGAAGAAGGTGGGTACACAACGTAGAAGATGACTTTAGGAGGATGGGTATCGGCGATTGGAGGACGGAGGCTGGAGGACGGAGGTGTTTGGAGGCGACTAGTCGGGGAGGACAAGGCTCGTCGTGGCCTGTAGCGCTAAAGTAATTAATGAAATAAATGAATTAAATTACAGCAGGTAATCAGCGACTTCATTGGTGTCTTGTTATTTTGTTTCCACTGTAGAATACGACGATCCGTGAGACTGTCGTAACAATATTAATACGGCTGTCAACGTGACCACTTTTTTTTTATTTATTATAATGCAGTTTTACAATCTACTCATTTTACAGAGTAATAAGTAAAAGTGATGTATACGTCGTGACTTGAGGTGGGAACCATCCAGCGATGATTACCACGTTCACCGGGTCAGGTCATCTGGCCACTGTCTCTTCAGCCTTCTTCAATCCAGTGATGGATTGAGGAGCTCGTTGATCAGGTTATTGCTGTGTCCTATGTTGCGGTTCCTGTACTTAGCGGCGTGCATCTTGATTACATCAGAAATGTATGCAATGTTGAGGTCTTTGTGAAGAGTATAATTAGAGATGAACCAGGGAGCATTCGTTATGCAACGCAAGATTTTTGACTGAACTGTCTGCAGAATCTTTGTGTTGGAAGGTTTAGAGCAGCCCCACAATTCTATACCGTAAGTCCAGATTGGTCTGAGCACAGCTTTATATATGATGACTTTGTTTGCGAGAGATAGTTGAGATTTTCTACGTATGAGCCAGTACATTTGCGTAGCTTTTAAGTTGAGTTGTTGTTTCTTAGCCTGAATGTTGGCTTTCCATGTTAATTTGTCGTCCAAATGCAGCCCCAGGTATTTAACTTCTGATTTTATAGGTGTGGGGGCATCGTTTATGGTGACTTGTGGACAAGAGCTACGTTTCACGGTGAAGGTTATTTGAGTGGATTTTGCAGAATTAACTCGGATCCTCCACCGCTGGAACCAATCTTGCAGGAGGTAAAGATGGCTTTGCAGTTTCTCAGAGGCTCGTTACGGGTTGGGATCTACTGCGAGGATAGCGGTATCATCAGCGAAGGTGGCGGTGGTAGTGTAGTCTGTCACAGGTAGGTCGGCAGTAAATATAAGATATAAGTATGGCCCCAGAACGCTGCCCTGAGGCACTCCCGACTTTATAGGAGAGATTACTGACACAGTGTCTTCGATTTTGATTTGGAAGTGTCTATCTTGCACATATGATTTCAATAGTAAATATAGTTGATCAGGAAGTTGTTTCTTCAGCTTGTACAGACGTGAGTGTAGTGCTTAAGGAATTAATGAAATAAATGAATAAAATTACAGCAGGTAATCAGCGACTTCATGATGTCTTGTTATTTTGTTTCCACTGTAGAATACGACGATCCGTGAGATCGTCGTAACAATATTAATACGGCTGTCAACGTGACCACATATACGGATATTCATCAGGCACATTATAAGAACGTCAGGTGCCATCATGATGTAATATGTGACGTCACGTCTGCGTTGGTAAGGTCAGGGGCAATGTCAACGCTCTCAGCTGGGTTGATAACAGTGTGGGCGACGCGCCCGCGACGCTTTGGTCTCGGCACATGTAACGCGTTGCACAATTCAATTTGCTCTCTCTCTCTCTCTCTCTCTCTCTCTCTCTCTCTCTCTCTCTCTCTATGTACTAAATTGTTTAAATTTAACGTTTGTCTGTTAGCTACGTCTGTAGTCAAATATGCGCGTTGAAATTGTGCAAAATTAGATTTCTGTAGTAATGTACGCTTTGTGCTCCTTCACTTTATAATGACGTCAGTGGCAATGTGATTACATTCATTGACAAGGCTGAAATGTCGTCAAAGAGTCTTATTGAAATGTATTGGTATGTAATTTAAAAAGTCCAATTGGACCAGCGAAGCGAGGTGTCAGCTTTTAACTCGGGCGTTTGACATTTGTCTGTCTGTTGCTTTGATGCATGTCCATTGTCCATGTCTCACGATATCTTTTGAGTTCGTCGACCGGACTTTTTGGCCTACATGTACACAGTTTAATCTCTCAGACTCATGTTGGTGTTTTCTGTTAGGTTAAATACCTCACTCCCACATATATCGAGGCGGATAAAAATGTGACAGGTTACATTTTTGAAAAAATTGCAATACATGTGGGTGGTATCAAACCGAATACCTGAACAAGTACAAATAAATACAAAACATGACAAAATTTTCAAAGCACTCAACATCGAAAATACACAAAAATCAAATATATACACCACAATCACACACACAATGATAACCAAAAACCAACAGGAAACCACAACAACAACAACAACAACAACAACAACCAACTAACACACAAGTACTCCCCAAGATTCAAAATTAAGAAGGCTGATGATGGGAACAATAGGTTTCCCGAAACATGTTCCAAATATAGATAAAACATCTTGAGATGAAGAAATTATAAATATTAACTAAATTATATATATATATATATATATATATATATATATACCGATTAAGTGTGTGTGGGGGGGGCGGGGTTAACCTTTTACAGTTATGGAACTTTTTGACACAACGAGTAAATAGGAAGAACAAGTGTACCGTCTTGTGTACTTAAGACGACAAAAATATTAAAAAGTCGACATAAAAATCGGGTAACATGAAAACACAGAAACCACTTAACGGTAATGTCGATAGAAGTTTGGTGTGCCGTAAAATCTGAAACTTAACTTTGGCGCTGTTCTGAAAGTCGGTACGTTAGGTTTTTACGACTGTTGCGCATAGAACATTTTGTTGAAAATTGTATCGACACTTCAGAGCCACTCAGCCTGATTATGTATGACGCCTGTTAAGGCGTGATTTATCGTCGGGGAAAATCGGTGTTTAGTGCAACTTTTGTGACAATGTGGTGATGCATTATCAGCTTAGTTTTTTAACATATCCTTGCATAAAGCTATAATTAGATTAGACATAAGAGGCAATTTAACGTATAGGCTAACACATGCCTGCGGAGTTAATGTGGCCACACGTCGCACAGCTCTTAGAGAAATGTTTGAGGTCCTGGATGAAGATGAAGAAGCCCGTCATTTGGGACTTGTCGTTAGTGAAAAGAAAACGCACTATATGAAAATGACAGCAGCACAGACAAGAAGGGAGCGCCATAACTTGGAGCTAGATAATTACACTTTTAGTTGTGTAGACAGGTTTGTATATTTTAGAACAGAATTCAATGAGGAGAAGAAAATCTCATAAGAAATAAATAGAAGAATCATGGCTGGTAACAAAGCAAACCACCTATGTCTACTTCCTTAATGCGTTGAGCGCCACGCCGTTACACATTTATATAAATAACAAAATCGCAGTAGTGAAGCAACAACGATTTAGAAAAATTGTGTCACTTCCAGACGTAAACTTGACACACGTATAACTATTTATTCCGGCCACGTGGATCTGAGAGCGGGGTACAAGTGTCATCGACGAAACCGAACCCACGGAATATGCCGCTGTACAAACTGAGAAGCGACAACTTCCGGTGTCGGCAACAGATTGCGCTGAAGTGTCTACTTGAGACAGGAAAATACCGATTGATTCTCAAACACTTCCATACTTGCCTCTGTTCTGTTTCCTAAAAGTAAACATACGAGGGCTATTCAGAAAGTAAGTTCCGATAGGCTATTAAAGGCAACTAAGAACATATTTACAATACATTTTTATTTCTATTTGAAGTACACACCTTAAACTACTCTTCTATGTTATTTTCGTTATTTTTGAAACACTTCTCACTGCGAGGCATCAGGCTTTGTATACTTTCGTCGTAAAATTTCCGGTCTGTGATTTTAACCGTGTATTAACAGCTTGTTTGACATAGGCTATCTACCATGCTTAAAAAGGTAATATTTGCTTGGTGTGAGGTCGGGGTTGTAAGGCGGACGATCAAATTGTTGCCAGTTGTGAGGAGATGTTGCGTTCCAGCGGCAGTGCATGTGTGCAGTGCCACGATTCATCGCAACGTCTCGGATAAGCATCGTACGTCGCTTACTCTGATCAGACTAAGTAAAAAAGTTGTATCCGTCTCGGTACCAATGAATCGTTCACTGCTTCTTCTCCATAAATATAAAAAATATTGTTTTAATGCCTTTCGCATTCAAGAACCGAATAAAATACCTACTTTCAAACGCGGCGGGCGTCTCGAATTTCTTCGAACATTATTAAGACGTACAACGAAGCTTACTCTGTGCACAGTTGTTTACAAATGCCGTTGTTGACTTGACAATGAATCAACAAACTGGCCGCGCATGCGCAACAACGTGACGGCATCAATACGGCGGCAATATTTAAAAATGGAACTTACTTTCTGAATAACCATCGTAATTCTTATACATTCTAACCTAAATACAAGGAACACAATTTACAAGATTCACTTTACATCTAGATTATTTTAAATAATATTGTAATAGCTTTAGCACGTTTAATTAAAAATGTGCTTTCGTAAAGTTTCATGAATTGGCATTTACATTTGGGTGACACAGAAGGGTTAACAATATCCTTCAATTGTTATCAGAAATAAAGTTACCGGTACTGTAATTCGGAATTCAAGTTTATAAATAATATTCCTTTGTTATATGCTCAGTAAGTATAATATTATAAATGATCATCTTCTTCTTCACGGTTTTAGGCTTTACCGGCCTGTTCCTATTCTACAGTCCATCTTTCCTAAGGTCTACCAAATTTTCTTCTGCCTCTAGGGTTGTAATCTTTCGCCAACTTAATTTTGTGTAACAAACATTCTTACTACAAGTACATACGAGCAATCTCTAACACGTAAAATCAGTTCACTCGCTACTTGATACTGAAGTTCTCATTTCTGGCATGTGTTCCAGAGGTCTAAGTATTTTTTATGTATCAAAATCCAATTCTCTAATTTAGCTATGTTATAATTTGTAAAAAATTGAGTTATTATATTCCGCATATCACGTTTTACTTTTCAACTGCACATTGCGTAAATAATATTGTTACACTAAAAAAAATTATCATCATCATCTTTTTAACGGTTTTAGGCTTTAGCGGCGTGTTCGTATTCTGCAGTCTACGTTTTCTTAGGTCTACCAACTTTTCTTCTGCCTCCAGGGTTGTAATCTTTTGCATCTTCGGTATTCTACTTTCTTCGATTCTGTTGATGTCTTGAATCCATTTTCTTCTGTATTCTTCAATCCTTCATTAACTCCAAAAATAATTAAGTCACTTCTTACCTCCTCATTTCTTATATTATCTCGTCTATTCAACCTTTTAACTGATCTCAGAAATCTCATTTCTCTAGTTTGTATCTTCTGTTGATCTTTTTCTTTATGACCAATGTTTCAGAACCATACTGTAGTGTAGCGATTGCCATTGGTTTATAAAATGTTATTTGGGTTTCTTTTCTACATTTATTTCCCAAAGTTCTCCAAATTGTTCCACACATTCTTGTAAAATTCGTTATTTTAATTTTTATATATCGTTATTTTTATAATTGTTATTTTCGTTATTTTTAATTTTTTACCTTGATCATAAGTAATGTCACGTCCAAAATAGTTGAAATGTCTTACTTGTTCTATGCATGTGTTGTCTATGCATATTTTGGTCCAAAGCGGTTCATCTCCTATAAAGGCCATTACTTTTGTCTTTGATTCAGATATGTTACATTTATATTCTTTTCCTATTTTATGTAAGATGTATTGCTCGCTGGAGATCGTCTTCTAAAGTGGCGAATATAGTTTGGTCATCCGCGAAGAGAATGGTTTTCAAGATGTTATTTCGGTGAATTTTAATACCTTCAGGGGATTGTTCTTTCCATTTTTTGAGAAGATCATCTAGGTAAAGGTTAAAAAGTAATGGCGACAGACAACAACCTTGTCTTACACTAATATTATAAATATTTTAGTAAATTAGTTTGTTATTTACGACAAAAATTGTATTGTTAGCACAAGGATTACATTTTATAAGAATATTACAATACACGCGTCGATTAATGCAAGTGAGGCGTGGGTCATGAGAAAATAGGGAAAGCGGCAAGATCCAGAGCCCTGAAGTACAGTTTCTTCGAAATACTTTAAATCATACATTGCAAGATAGAGTTTAAGGAATGAAGATATCAGAGCAGAACTCAAAGTAAAGGACATAAATGAAATTATTTCAATTTACAGAAGACAATGGTCGGATCATCTGCAACGGATGAGAGAGGATCAATTGCCGAAAGCGGTTCTGAACTATAAAGCCATTGGTAGAAGAGACGTGGGTCGTCCGATGATGAGATGGGTGCCGGAACAGGTCTATATTACCTAATCCTTGAAGAGGAGAAGAAGAAGAAGAATTGTTCAAATATTGTTAATAGGAAGTCATGTGTTATATGTTTGGTATCTCAAGAACGTCTCTGCGCTCCTTTTTGTTATAAGTACATTTTAGTATGTGATGGAACCCATACTCAGAGCCAAGGCTTAGGGTGCTTACTTTTTCCTACATATATAATTTCTAAATTCTAGCAATTCCCAAGATTTTATTGTACAGCAATAACGAATTAATTTTTTATTTTTATTGTAAATTGATTTCTATTTTATTAAATGAATGTGTGAACTAGTCACGTTGAATGATTAGACTCGCCACTGGACACAAAAGTGCTGATTTGTAGCGTGCGTCCCAAGACACAACCATTTTCTTTTTTATTAATTATCAAGCAAATACAAAAAAAAAAAAACTTTAAACAAACAGTATGTTAGTGTGTTTTATAAACCAAGAAGTTCCGTTCAATTAGGTTTTCAAATTAAGTTTTTCCATTTTCAAGTTTTAAAAATTTTTTTATTTTTAAGTTTTGATTATTTTTTTAGATGTATATTTACTTCTCCTTACAACATAATTTCATATCGTATTCATGGTTTCCAACAAATCCTCAAAGTGTCTCAAATAAGTTATTTTTGTTAAAATATTATAAATATTATATAATTACTATATATGTATGTTTAATGAACTCAATAGGACGTGATATGAATTTATTTATTTTTTTGTAAATATTGATTTTTATACATATAAAGACTACTATGTACTCACCTCATTTAATTATACGTTCACTCTTATTTGAATCTTAATTTGTTTTATGAAACTCTCTCTTATTCCAAGTACAAACGTGTAACATTTTTACACGTCGAATGATGTCACTCGCCACTGGACACAGAGTGCTCACTTGTACCGTGTCTCCCAAGACACAGCCATTTTCTATTTTTTTTTTTTAATTCTCAAGAAAATATACCAAGAAGCAAAAAACCAAGAAGTTTCCTGCAATTAGGTTATTAAATTAAATGTTTACATTTTTAAGTTTTTAACTTTCTTTTTTTTTAAGTTTTGCTTTTTAAGATATATATTTATTTTTGATTACAATATAATTTCATATCGTATTCATCGTTTGCAACAAGTCTACAGAGTGTCTCAAATAAGCCATTTTTGTTATATTATTATAAAATTTTTTTTTTATGCTAGTATAAAAAAATAAACAGTACACGATTTTACGGCCAGAGTGACACTGTTCCCGCTAGAAATTTTGTCAAGGATGATAAATCAATTTCTCCCTGATAGCCTATAATCAAGCTGAGTGGATTGTGAAGTGACTGGGTGAAGCGTCGGTACCGAGAATCTCGTAAAAGTTGAGAGTATCACAGCCCACCACTAAATTTTGTCTTACACTTTTACGAGGCCACGCTGTTTGGTGTTAAGCGATTTGATTCTTCCACTCAAGATTCTCTGCTGTCCCCTTAAGATGTAATACGCTTTTCATTTTAAAAATAATTTATTAGTATGAGAGAAAAAAAAAATTAATTGACGCTAAACAAAATTTAACCAGGTAAACTAATTTCTTTTTTTTTTATTACACAACTATTTTATACATCTGATACAATCATATATGTGTTACGAAAAACTGGTTTTGTGAGAATTGACACTATGGTCAACCTTACTAGTTGTATGTTAAAACACCTTGTTCAACGCGATTTTTTTTCGTAATGTTTGAGAGTTGTCCAAAGGACAGGCGTCGGACTGATCTAAGGTAAGCCCCCTTTAGCCATATTGTAGGATGTGGGGAGACGCAGGTCGGAAGCTAAGAAAGTGGAGGCACATTAAAGGTAAAATAGTGCGTGAGCGCGCGCGCGTGTGTGTAGATGTAGTTTGTAGACGTGTAGGTAAAGGAAGTGGATGATAGAAGTGCAATTAATTTTAGTTTATTTTTTATGGCGCCCAAGCCAGGGACGAGTAGCGCAGGTCGACAAAGCTGGAAGGAGGCGACAGAGAGTCATCAAGGCAGGCGGGGGACACAAAGAACAGGGTTAAAGACTGGTAAGTAGTTAGGGAAACCTAAATTATTGCGAGATCAGGAAGGATGGTAGGTTGAGCATGTCTGTAATTAGGGATTAGGTGTTTCTATGTGTTCCTATTTCTTTGCGACAACAAGTGATTCATTTTTATACCTAATACAGAAAATTGCCTCGGACTCAATAAAAGTTTTTCAATTTCTACATCATCAATATAACGGCTAGTTGAGTTGTGCAAAGAGCTGAATCGAAAATCCGCTGGAATGGGAATCAAGGTAAACATCACCAAAACTAAATACATTATGATTTTTGCATCAGAAATGAGAAGACAGCTATATAATTTATGTAGAGAGGATAATTTATTTGATGAAGTTAATACGTTCAGATAGCTGGGTAACATGGTAGAAAATGAAGGGTCAGTAAACAGGACAATACACGACAGAATACAAATGTGAAGTAGAGCATATTATGCCAACAGCAGACTATTGAGAAGCAAACCCATTAGTCGTAACATAAGAATAAAAATATATAAGACACTTTTCAGACCGGTTGTTACTTATGGACAAAGGCGAGACATGAACACTGACAAAAAGGAAGTAACAACAAACACTAACAAGGTTTGAAAGAAAAATCACAAGAGGTGTTTATGGCCCGGTTAAAGAAGATGACGAATAGAGAATAAGCAATAACCAGATGATAGATGAGCTATTGAATCATGAGGACCTTGTAAGATTGATAAAGACTCAACAAATGTAATGGCTAGGTCGCCTAGAGCTGCTAGATGATCAGCGTATGCCAAACAAAATCCTTAAGGCGGAAGTCTATAAAAACAGAAAGAGGGGCCGACCTAAGATAAGATAGTTGGATGACGTCCTACCAGATCTCAGAAGAACAGATGTGAGGAGTTACACTGTCATAGCAATGGACAGGAGACAATGGAGAAGATTGGTGTTGGAAACCAGGGCTGTAGTGCTGAAGAAGTAGAAGATAATTTCTTCATCAACAATGTGGTTGTACTAATAATACAAGACATATTTATACATTTTCTACTAAAAAACTTAAACAACAAGGGACATCCTGTACTTCATGTTTTCTGTATTTTGGGGTGTTTTGCAAAGACAGGCAGTCCTAATCTGCGATGGATTGACGATGTGAGCAGCGATACCAAACTATCTGGCCTGAGAGACTGGATAACCATTGCTTCAGATCGGGAATGTTGGAGAAGGCTTCCGTAGGACGTCAAGACTCGGCAATGTTGTAGTTGTAGTACCAATGATGATGACAAGTTGGAAGGTCGAAAAAGTGTGGAAGAAGCGCTGGAGTGACGACTTAAGCCCCCCCCCCCCCACCACACAGTGACGATACGTAAGTCGGGATTATTACATTGCGGTTAATGACGGCCATCACGCACGTGCGAGATACACCGAGGAGCGCGATACTTTGTACTCGATATATCGCTTTGGTATTTTGGTCTACCGAGCTAGGTCGATATACCTCGCGGTAGGTAGCACGGATTCGTCTTTTAGGAAGAAGTTCTACTTTTGTCAGTTAACTTTTAGTAAAACTATAAATGACTTCCATCTTCTAATTAATTGTAAAATTATTTTTACTATGTACACTCAGAACGAAACTAAATATATCAGCATAAAACGCTGAGAAAGATAATCAAACTACGAATTTTACCTAGTTGTTAATATTTTAAAAATAAAGAATTATTTTGATTAAATTATCTTTCATTTAAGCAACGCAAAAGAAAGCGAATACCGCCCAGCGTTTGTTATCTGTGAATTTCTGAAAACAAAAATTATTTTGTTTACGTTTTCGTAGTTACATAGCATAAAACGATATCAATTGTTAATATTTTATTGATTCTTTTTTTTTAGTTTTTTTGTCGAATAAATTTATAACATCGATACAAAATTTACTCCCTCCGCCTTCAACTACCTTTTTCATTTATAGATAAATTATATATAGAAAATAAAAAGGATATGAAACCTCATAAGTACATAACTTGGACTAGTTGACTAATTTTGTGTACCGTTTCTTCTCCATAGAATAATGAACTTTACTATTGAATAAATACTTATAAGTAAATGAAGATTTTACAAAATCATTATAAGTTCCATTTGGTTCATGTTGCTACACGATCAGGTCTACTTGATTGAAATCAGGTCTAAATAAAATTTTTTTACTTCCATATTCCATAAGAAAATGGTGATGGCGAAAAAATCGTTTTCGAGATAAGGGCTGATTCTGATTGTACTACCCTCAAAACATGAAGAAAAGTCATTTTCCGAAAAGTGTCTGTGTAGAATTTTTTTTTTTGGCGAACGATAACTGCCAAAAATTCAAAGAGAATCAAATAATTTTTTGCATATGTGCCTTAGTTGTAGAGGACTCAAGGCCTATTGATTTTGGTGAAGATCAGTTATGGGGAAGGAGTAGTTTACCTGCAACATTTAATGTTTTAACAACATTAATTACAGGTAAAGTAATTAATTTTGATAAAAAAGTATCATAAAAAAAGGTCATAATAATCCACTGTAGAAAGGTAGATGAAATATCTATAAATGAAAAAGGTAGTTGAAGGGAGAGGGGGTAATTAAAAAAAAATTAAGTAATAGATAAAGGGGGAGGTGATAATATTTTATATATGTACTACGTTATCGGCAACAAAGAAGTGGTTTGTTCAAATTCTTTCCCGGGCTGTTTGGCCGTAGTCCAATGTTTTCTTCAAAACCTGAAGATTCGGCATTACCATCGACTGCCATCATCAGTGAAAATCGTGTGAGCTGATGTGAGGTGGTATACGTTGGTAGTACTGTGGTTAAGGCTGACGAAAGAAGTAGTTTCTATGGGAATATTTAATTTCAAACATGATTTTAAATTTAGATCTTGGAACGTGGAAGTCATGTATATTTCTCCATAACGATATTTTTTTTATGATTGGACCTCATACGTAATTGTCTGTGGGTGGTCCTAATTGTTTGTTAGAGGAAGGAGAAACTATACAATTTTATTGAAAACAGTGATAATCATGGTTGCAAACAAACACCATATTTTGTGTCATACGCAAAAACAAGATTCTAGAAATGTGACATAGCACACTATCTAAATGACGTAGAAAAAAATTGTAAGGATCATACCAAATTTTTTATTTTCAGTTATATTAAAATTACTCTGAAGATCTACTGAAATTTCGGAGTACTTGTTTAGTCTATACGCAATTCGGTTGGGACGATATGAGTCACGTATGAGTCAAGGCCAGCTGTGTTTCCGACTTACAGAATGTGCCGACTGTTGCGCTGATGCAGGCTGTTCTGTCGGTAAGCAGCGATAATCTACCGACTACACCGTACCGACTTGAGTATTGCGTCTGTGTGGAGGAGACTTTATAGACAGTCTTTTTGGGAACGCTACAAATCAACCTTGATTTAATCCGTAGCGTCGATGCATTGACGGTGAAAATGATTCATGATCATCGTCGTCATCAATATCATCATCACTCCAAGGACTAGGCCTTAGACCTGTTCCGGAACCCATCTCCTTCTCGGTCTACCGACATCTGTTTTCCCAGTAGAATCATAACCCAAGGCAGCCACAGGTAGACGGATATCAGACGTGCCATTCAAGTATTCACACCATCTCTTTCTGTGGTCTTCATTCTTCTGGTGCAATGATATATTGTTTAAATTGCATCTAATATCGTAGTTCCTTCTCCGATTCAAGAGAGAACAACCTTGCGCCTCTCTTAGAAATTTCATTTAGGCTGCCTGAATCTTCTGCACGTCTCTTGTACCAAGAGTCATGTCTCACTAGTATACAGTGGAACGGCCCAGTTAGACCGTTACGTAAAATTTAAAAACTAGACCGCTTGGCCTAGACGGAGGGAAAATTGAGCTGGAGCCCAGAGTGACAGGACTTGCAATAAAACACTCATGTAACCATTAACAATTTTTATTAGTGTTATTTTTTTTTAAAGACTGAGTTCTAATTATACATTACGAATTTAAATAATGTGAATAGTTGTATAAGCAGTACACACAAAAAGATCACAAAAGCTATAGCAAAAGATTGAAAATGACTAGCAACTGCAAAATACATAAGGACAACATGATGGAACATAATTTCTCATTGAATATCACATTTACTTTTAAATTTATCAGGTCAGTTGACTGCAAAATCGCCACGTGTTCCCAGACCGGAAGTAACGTATAATTTAATTTACGGTAGAAGTATTACAATAAAATGGCTTTACACATTTGGATCACACACACATACACAAATACAGCACACATAACCCTCATTAAATTAACATCAAACCAAAATAATTGCTCACCTGAAACGCCTTTACTAAATCACGAAGTCATGTTCAGATACAAGTAGTTACTTATGGATTATGAACTCCCCTGGACCGTCAGATCAGTTAACCTCGTGGGAAGTTGAAGACGAAATGAGGCAGAACCCGTCGTTCTGCGGACCCACCAGGGTACAAAAATTATACCAGTTGCGGACTGCAAAATCTAACTTCGGCAGGCTGTTTTCATAACGCGTGGACAACAGCTGGCACAGTTGATTGGCTTACTAGATCGCATCGGCGTTCACGGTCGCGGCTTACTGATCACATCACCGTAGCACGGACATAGCCTTCCCAGCGGCCACGCGCTTTGGCGGCACCGAACGTTCAAATCTCGTCAGGAAAATTCAAATCCCGGCACAACAGGAATGTGAAGACAGCCACAGTTTTATAAAATTTCATTCGAGTATCCTTCCGTGTTTTATTTTTCAAGTACCTACGAATCGTTCCACAGATGCGTCTAAATTTTATTAGCTTACTATCCCAATCAATATCAGTTCCATATGAGATGTTACAACCCAGGTAATTAAAATAACTAACCTGATCCAAAATCTGATTACTCACTACTACCTTACTTCTTATAGGATACCTGCCCTGAAATTCCATCGTTTTAGATTTTGTAGCAGAGATCTGTAGCCTATAGTCCTGTATGATGCTATTGAACGTAAATATCGCCCGCTGTAACTGGTCTTCTGTTTACTGTATCATTACCTTGTCATCTGCATAAAGCAATGAATTCACATGAATATTTCGCTGAAGTGATTATTCCCGAGTCAAATTTGGCTGTCCATCCCTGAAATATGTCGTCCATGTAGATATTAAAAAGTGTCGGTGAAATAGGGCACCCTGAAAATGATTCTTTTTACTATACAATATCAATGACTTATTGATTGTTTCATCTAATTAAGGTATTACGATATATAATGTAGTCAAATTTTTTAGTATAGTAACATAACGAAATAGGTTTTTGCGTAGAAATTGAATTTATTAAATGGAATGCTATCTGCAGTAAAATGAAATTATTCCAATACAGTTTGACAGACGGGAGTTAATGTAAACAGTTCGGTACAGACAAAACAATTGAATTGTGCAACGCTTTATGCATCGCGCCTGGGGGGAGGGGGGTTGATAACAGCTCCACCCACCGACCTGCTGAGTGCGTTGACATTAACCCTGACCTTACCTTCGGGGACGTATGACGTCATTCTGTACAGTGTTTTTACGTCACGTCTCTGAATTATCGAGAACCAATGAGCGACATTGTTGGACTACATAAACAATTTGGTCTATAGAACTTGAAATATTATAATATTAGATCTTATTGATGATATCTTACTATACAATTTACTATAGAGTTATGGGAATTATCATACAATATCATAATAATAATAGTAATAATAATCATCATTGTCATCATCACCATCATCGGCTTTGACGTCGTCAGGGCCATCATAGGTCAGTTTGCAAAGTTTTTCGACGTCTCAAGATTTCTTTATTCGTTCATCTTCTTCTTCTTCTTCAGCAGTACAGCCCAACATGTGGGTTGGGTTCCAACACCAATCTTCTCCAAAGTCTCCTGTCCATTGCCATCTCAGTGTAACCCCTTACATCTATTCTTCTGAGATCTTCCAACACATCATCAAACCATTTTATCCTAGGTCGGCTCCTCTTTCTACTTTTACAGACCTCCGTCCTCAGAATTTCCTCTGGCATACGCTGGTCATCCATTCGCTCTAGGTGACCCAGCCATTGTATTTGTTGAGCCTTTATGAATCGTACAATGTCCTCATGATTCAATAGCTCATCTATCTCCTAGTTATATCTTATTCTCAATTCGTCATTTTCTTTAAGCGTGTCGACAAATTAACTGGAACTATTGTACGAGTCGATTACAAATTGTAATTTGTGATTAATTAAAGCTGATTACACAGGCCTGCATTTTTTCGGTTGCATCATGTTTTTCAAGTTTTGATTATGGATTCCTATGTATGTTTGTGCGCTGAATCCAAAAATGACCTTAGTTTCTTTCCATCACGTCAGAATTTTTTGCAAATCGCAATTTGCCAAATGTAGTATATGTCGAAAAATATCACAAATATGAGACTTAATGACAGAGTGAAATAGGTTTGTTTCGTATAAAACGTATTATTTTGCGGCTTATAATAGACATAATATAATAGAATATAGAAATATAGAAAATAAAAAACTCACGATTTTAGTCATTGTGTCGACGTCTTTTTGGACCAGCCAAATGTGTTATATATCGAAAAAAAAATCACAAATATAAGACGTACTGACAGATTTAAATACATAGGAAATGCTGCCATCTGTCGGTTTATGATGAAAACGAATCGTTGACATCATAAACCGGCAGATGGCAGCACTTTCGTCATTAAACGTGTTGTATATCTCAACTGTCAGTGTTGGAGCAACCGTTGGTACGTATCCTCCGCGATCAAAAGTGTTTGTGTCGGCGGATATACGCTAAAAAGCAAACATACAGTGTTCGAAATGGCGTCAAGAGGCTGTAAAAAGTCTGCAGATTCCTTTTGTTACATTTGTGGTGAGTTAGTGGTGTCAAGGCAAAAAAGACATATAACATCGTTCGTGCGGCAAGTGTATCTCGCGTATTTCGGTGTTAAACTAGGAGATCAAGACAAAACTTGGGCACCCCACTATGTTTGCTATACGTGTGTTGAAGGACTGAGACGGTGGTCAAAGGGTGAACAACATGCTTTCAGATTTGGCGTTCTGATGGTCTGGCGAGAGCCACAAAATCATAGTGATGATTGTTACTTTTGTTCAACCGGTGTTCACGGTTTCAATGTAAAGAATAAAAAGAACATTGTCTATCCAAATCTGCCATCGGCTTTACATCCTGTCCCTCATGGTCCAGACGTACCAGTGCCTATGGAACCAGAACATTTACCTGAAGTTGATGGTTCAGAAATTGAATCAAGTGAAGAAACCGAAGATAACGAAGAGGAGTACGAACCTGGCAATTCTGCTCCACAACCATTTACAAAAACTGAACTGTTCGATTTGATTCGCGACTTACATCTGACCAAAGAGGCTTCAGAATTGCTCAGAATTGCTTGGTTCACGGCTTAAAGATAAGAATTTGCTCGCAGCTGGCGCTTCGTTTTCCTGGTTCAGGTACAGAGAAAAAGATTTTATTCCATACTTTTCGGAAGAAGGAGACTTAGTATTCTGCAATGATGTGTTTGGACTGTTTAAGACATTCAACATTCCGTACGAAAGCACTGATTGGAGACTATTCATCGATTCGTCGAAACGAAGCCTTAAAGTTGTCCTGCTTCACAACGGAAACAGGTATGCGTCAATAACCATAGGGCATTCTGTACACTTAAAAGAACGGTACGACAATTTAAAATTTGTTCTCCAGAAAATTAAGTACGACGATCGTAAGTGGATCATGTGTGGTGATCTCAAAGTAATATCGATGATCCTTGGACAGCAAGGTGGGTACACAAAGTTTCCTTGTTTTTTATGTGAGTGGGATAGCAGAGACAGGGAAAATCATTGGAAGCAGAAAGATTGGCCACAACGAGCTTCATTGGAACCTGGAGTAAAAAATGTGCTCCAAAAACCTCTCATCGAGTCGACGAAAGTTCTCCTTCCACCTCTACATATTAAATTAGGCTTGATGAAGCAATTTGTGAAAGCCTTACCAAAAGATGGTAAATGTTTCCAGTACATTTGTAACAAATTTCCAGCCTTGTCAACCGCAAAACTAAAAGAGGGTGTCTTTACGGGTCCGGACATTAGAAAACTTTGCAAAGATGGAAATTTTGAAAAAGAAATGGAAGTTACTGAAAAAGAAGCCTGGGTCGCCTTTAAAGACGTAGTAACCAAGTTTCTGGGCAACAAGAAGGATCCGAATTTCAAGTCTATCGTTGAGACTATGCTGCAGAAGTACCAAAATTTAGGCTGTTCCATGAGTTTAAAGGTTCATTTCCTACATTCACATTTGGACTACTTTCCTGAGAATCTGGGTGCTGTTAGTGAAGAGATGGGTGAGAGATTTCATCAGGATATCAAAGAAATGGAAAAGCGTTACCAAGGAAGATGGAATACTACAATGATGGCGGACTATTGCTGGATGTTGCTCCGAGATGATCCCAGAAGAGCACATGCACGGAAAAGCCTGAAACAGAGCATGGCTGGTCCAAAAAGACGTCGACACAACGACTAAAATCGTGAGTTTTTTATTTTCTATATTTCTATATTCTATTATATTATGTCTATTATAAGCCGCAAAATAATACGTTTTATACGAAACAAACCTATTTCACTCTGTCATTAAGTCTCATATTTGTGATATTTTTCGACATATACTACATTTGGCAAATTGCGATTTGCAAAAAATTCTGACGTGGTGGAAAAAAACTAAGGTCATTTTTGGATTCAGCGCACAAACATACATAGGAATCAATCATCAAAAATTACAAAACAGAACCATCGCAGGCTTGTGTTATTAGTGACTTCATTGGTGTCTACATTTTGTTTCCACTGTACCATAGTGAGACTGTCGTAACGATATCGTTTATCAGATAGACTACTAAATGCTGCATTTTCCGTGAATATGATGTATGGTTAGAGTTTATAATGATAAAGACAAATAAAAGCTAGAAAACTTCAAAAACCAGTGTCGTAGAATATCTTGAGTTCTTAAAATGCGAGGCGACGGGACGGTGTGTTATTATCAGTTTGAGGCCGAACTACGCCGAAAAGCGAAACTAAAACAGTTTATATCGCTAACGCGGCACTCGTAAAGTGTAAAGCTAAACGTGGGCGGCGCGTGACGTGCTTTTACGTGCGTTGGGGGGGGGGGTCGGGTACATTTGGCTGAGTGCTGCTGCCGTATAGACACACACTCGACTTGATTATTGGCCATTCAGCCGCTGAATGATTTATCACCCACCGTCTGTCTTGTCTATGAAACGCGCTGTCGGTAAAAAAAAACAAAAAAATTTTTGTTCTTCTTATTTTTCTTCTTTCTTTTCTTCTTCTTCTCATCATCATCATCACCAAGTTCTTCTTCTTTTTCTTCTTTTTCTTGACTTCGTTGCAAGTATAAGGCTCAAATCTCTCATACTCAGAGACACTGAAAATTAATGTGTATTTGTGTGTTGTTTTCGTTGAGTTTGCTATCATTTTTATCATCCTTATCATCGAAATGTGAAACATCCGAGATAGAGCGAAGTGTACATTAATAACATTTATGTATCATATACATTAATAATTTCTCCATACGTAAGTTGTAAGTTGTAAGACGTAATAGTTGTAAGATGTAAGTTGTATTCACAAAGCTTTAATTCTATAATTTGATGGCACCCTTAGTAAAGACAGAAATAACCTTGGCTACTCTCCATTCATCCGTGATCCGGCATCTCGTGCAGACATAGTCAGCAAACGTAGAAGTCTAAACTTAAACAATGTACTTCTGTTGTTGTTGTTGTTGTTGTTGTTGTTGTTGTTGTTGTTGTTGTTGTTGTTGTTGTTCTTCTTCTTCTTCTTCTTCTTCTTCTTCTTCTTCTTCTTCTTCTTCTTCTTCTTCTTCTTCTTCTTCCCCTCCCCCTCCCCTTCCCCTTCCCCTTCCCCTTCCCCTTCCCATTCCCCTTCCCCTTCCCCTTCCTCTTCTTCTTCTTCTTCTTCTTCTTCTTCTTCTTCTTCTTCTTCTTCTTCTTCTTCTTCTTCTTCTTCTTCTTAGCAAGTGTAAGTCTCAAAGCATATTACGTCGTCCGTTGTTACAACTGATCTCTCCAGCGTTTCATCGGCCGTCTCAGACTTCTTCTACATTTGGCATATATTTTGCACCCTTGTATGATATTCTTCATGGAGGCCATACGTTCTACGTGATCAAACCGTTTATGTGTACATTCCCTCACTATGTCATTCAAACTGGTGGGACAGCTAACTCACGACGGATGTTCTCATTCTTTTTGCTATCTAGAACCCGCTATACCCGGCTACTGATCTAAGAAACCTTATTTAAAAACACTGAATTTAATAAACACTCATACTGCACGAGGGGACGATGCGCATCGTCGAGAAAGTAAACGCGCACTACACGTTTAGTTACTTATAATATTAAGCATCGTTAGTGCGCGTTTACTTGCTCGACGATGCGCATCGTCCCCTCGTGCAGTATGAGTGTTTATTAAATTCAGTGTTTTTTATGTATGTGTTTTTTATGAACTGACGAACTCGACCCGAGTGATCATCACCTGAAGATGGGACCTTGATCCCGAAACGCGTCGTGCCTAGCGACCAAAGTAAGTTGCATGAAGGAATGACAGGTATCTTAACCTATTTTGAAGACTACCATGGAAGGATACATTTATAGAATACACACATTTAAACGGTAAATATATGTTAAGAACGGGTTTTCATGTAGCTTGAAGCACGACATTACAACTGGAAAGGAAATAAGTGTGTGTGTGGGACGCTCGCCTGAAGCGACAACTTCAGTGTCGAATGGCGAGTGAACTGGTTCAACGTGTAGAAGGTTGCTTGCACTTATTTGAAGTAAGAGAAATTTGGCTAAAACGAATGTAGATTCAAATAAAAGTGAACGGATAATTAAGTAAGACGAGACATACAATGTTTATATATATGTACAATATTTTTCTATAAAATCAATATTTACAATTAACATAAATAGAATCATATTACACGCCCTATTATTTTCAACATATACTCACAATATGTAACAAATAATTGTTTTCAATGTAACTATATGATTTCCGCAATATTCAGTTGAAAAGTGGAATGTGGTGTGGGCAGTGTAATGATTCAATTTTTTACAAATTATCAAATAGCTAAAATACTAATTTGATTTTTGAAATTTAAACAAAGACACAAAATTATACTCTTTCGCCATTTCAAACACTTACTCAAAAATTCTCATTGTTGATATTATAAATATTGTTACGACGGTCGCCGCACTGATGGTCGTATCGCACAGTGGAAAACAAAATACAAGACACCAATGAAGTCACTAATAACTAGCTTTAATTATCACAAATAACAGTTTGTAATCGACCTGTACAAGAAAAAACCAAGTTAAACGTGTTCACACGCAATAATAATGTCAACTAATAGAGTCCCGGTCAATAATCACTTTTCACTAATAGCCATTTGAACACTTGAAACACTGAGTAATCGCTCGAAGCAAACTGACTTCCAAGCGGCAGGTGTCAGCTATTTATAGTCTGCATGGTTCCATAATATACGTCCTTAACAAGCACTCAAAAATTTTAGAGGATACTTCAGCGCGGCTCTGGCAGAAAAGTTGGGAAGCTTGTTGAAAAAGGGCTAGTTGTGAAGCTTGTAGAACGACACTATCGAATGTACGAGAATGTTCCGTATTGCGTAGGAACATAATAATTAATAATTGGTGTCACAGATTTTAAATTGTTTTTATGAACTAAACAAATAGAACGTTGTGTAAATATATTAGGCTAATAATGAAATAAGTACAAGAAAAAGATTTCAAAAGTATTCATCTCGATCTCTCAGCATGTGAATACATTCCCTTTTATGATAAATGACATTGTTTCTAATAATTACGTTATTGTTACAATAGTATTTAAACATTTAGAATATTAGCACATTCTAATATAACGCTTTGCTCAAAGCATACATATTTGTGGCAGTGGGGAAATTTTCTTTAGCTATTTGGGAAAAGAGTTTTCATTGGCCTGGCAACACTGCTTTTTTGTTTCAGATATTTCGTTACCCGTTGAACCAGTTTGTTGGCCTACAAGCGCAAGGTGTACTTTTTTATCACACTTTATGCTTTTTTTTTAATCACACGATGTCGAGATAATGAAGAGTACCCACTGGTTTCTTGCAAAGTTTCAGTCCTGATTTTTTGTAAATGGCTAGCTTATTACCAAAGCCATCATTAAAGCTTAAAACAGCATCATACACAACTAATTTCAGTGTGTGCAGGTTAATAAATACAGGTTTAGGTACCTTCAACTACACAAAACTGTTGGAACTTCCATTAGGGTTCTGCGTATGAGCAAGACGGCCTGGGTTCGAGTGTGTGGAGGGCAGTGTAGTTCAGTAAATGGAGGTCCCACTTCAATAAATATTCGTTTATCAGGAACTTCCATCTGACTTAATATTATTCACTTAAGGGTTTGCAAGTTTGTAGTGAATCGTCTGCTAACGTTTCTGTTTATGTATCAATTTCAGTAAACACAAGCCGCGTTACGAAAACTTAGGTCAACACGTGCGCCCCTCCACCAAAATAGAGACAACGCTCTGTTTACCGTTCAGTTCACATAACTTATCTAGAACAGACGACAACACTACGTGATTTATCAACTATCCGCGACCCACATGCTATCTACTATTTCTTATGCTTCGATAAACAACGCATAAATTTATCATTTGTAAATACTAATATAATTTTCTATTCTTTTTTTTTTAATAAAATTTAACAAACAAACAAAAATAAAATATTTTGCAGAATATCACACGATTTATATCTTTCTTTACTGCCTTTTATACTTTCAAAAAATACTGAGCCTGTTACACGGGCTGAGAGACAGAGAGAGAGAGAGAGAGAGAGAGAGAGAGAGAGAGAGAGAGAGAGAGAGAGAGAGAGAGAGAGAGAGAGAGAGAGAGAGAGAGAGAGAGAGAGAGACGCAGAGATAGAGATAACGCATAAATTCCTGGATTTTGTTGTCCATGACGTGTCCGATGTTATCAATTAACTATATAAAATAATACTGTCACAGAACACAAATTATTATTGATAAAAATCATACAATTGTTTCCTGATAGCCTAAACTAGCTTTCGATCTATTAGAATATCCATGTTACAGTTGATGTTTGTTTATGTGTGATTTGCTTCTATGAGGTGGTTTGCAAGGGTGGATTCAGTGGTTGAATGAAACGCTTTTATGTGTTCAATGTATCTCTGTTTGAAGCTGCGTTCTGTCTAGCCCATGTAAAATTTTTGCATCTCGGTCAGTCTAATTTGTAATCACCAGGTAAACCAAAATTTTTTTGTTTGTGTGTGTGTTTTTTGACAGTATGTATTCTGTTTTGTTTGTATTCTTGTATGCGATTCTGTATCCTGACTTTTTAAATTTGCAATTTCTTGTCCTCTGTGCAATTCTACGCAGCTTGAAGGACCTCCTCCGCATATCCGCAATTTCTTGAGTCCACCAATAAAAAACGCCTACAAAAATCATAAATATTTCTGCCTTGTAAAGTAAAAATCTTCCCCTTTATTAAAAAATCGCAATTTGTTAAATATACTTTTATATTTATAAGATATACACAATAAGAAATATAAATATATTTTTTGTATCTTCAATATTCAGTAACTTTTAACAATTGATAAAGCAGTAATTTCCAACACCAGTCCCAGTCGTTTTTTGCTATAAAACGCAGTTGCACAGAGAGTAGTAAAGGTACACAGTTTGTAGCAGACAGACTCAGACTACGTAGGGAAAGGTCATGGCCAGTAGTGTGAATGCACTCAGCTGACACGCTGGGGCGACGCTGCACATTGCTGCTCCGTACAATGCACTGTAGCGTTGTGTCTGTCGCCCACCGGTTAGCGTCGTCCTGTCTGGTTACACAATAAAGTCCACATACATATAGCACTAGTGTCTCTAAACTCGCTTTGAAACACAAAAGACATTTCAATTAATCTCCTACTTTTATCAAAGGCGTAAAGCTACATGCTATAATCTCTACTCATTTTGTCTACAACATGTTTTCTATTTACCTCTACTCAACTCATCCTGTACACACATTCGTGTAATTTTATTTATTTATTCTCCATTTACTGCTACGACAATTACGTAAAGCTCTCAAAATTCGGCACGTGCAGTTACGTAAACTACGACAATTACGTAAAGCTCTCAAAATTCGGCACGTGCAGTTACGTAAACTACGACAATTACGTAAAGCTCTCAAAATTCGGCAGGTGCAGTTACGTAAACTACGACAATTACGTAAAGCTCTCAGAATTCGGCACGTGCAGTTACGTAAACTACGACAATTACGTAAAGCTCTCAAAATTCGGCAGGTGCAGTTACGTAAACTACGACAATTACGTAAAGCTCTCAGAATTCGGCACGTGCAGTTACGTAAACTACGACAATTACGTAAAGCTCTCAGAATTCGGCACGTGCAGTTACGTAAACTACGACAATTGCGTAAAGCTCTCAAAATTCGGCAGGTGCAGTTACGTAAACTACGACAATTACGTAAAGCTCTCAGAATTCGGCACGTGCAGTTACGTAAACTACGACAATTAAGTAAAGCTCTCAAAATTCGGCACGTGCAGTTACGTAAACTACGACAATTACGTAAAGCTCTCAAAATTCGGCACGTGCAGTTACGTAAACTACGACAATTACGTAAAGCTCTCAAAATGCGGTACGTGCAGTTACGTAAACTACGACAATTAAGTAAAGCTCTCAAAATTCGGCACGTGCAGTTACGTAAACTACGACAATTACGTAAAGCTCTCTGAATTCGGCACGAGCAGTTACGTAAACTACGACATTTACGGAAAGCTCTCAAAATTCGGCACGTGCAGTTACGTAAACTACGACAATTACGTAAAGCTCTCAAAATTCGGCACGTGCAGTTACGTAAACTACGACAATTACGTAAAGCTCTCAAAATTCGGCAGGTGCAGTTACGTAAACTACGACAATTAAGTAAAGCTCTCAAAATTCGGCACGTGCAGTTACGTAAACTACGACAATTACGTAAAGCTCTCAAAATTCGGCACGTGCAGTTACGTAAACTACGACAATTACGTAAAGCTCTCAAAATTCGGCAGGTGCAGTTACGTAAACTACGACAATTAAGTAAAGCTCTCAAAATTCGGCACGTGCAGTTACGTAAACTACGACAATTACGTAAAGCTCTCAAAATTCGGCAGGTGCAGTTACGTAAACTACGACAATTACGTAAAGCTCTCAAAATTCGGCACGTGGAGTTACGTAAACTACGACAATTACGTAAAGCTCTCAAAATTCGGCAGGTGCAGTTACGTAAACTACGACAATTACGTAAAGCTCTCAAAATTCGGCACGTGGAGTTACGTAAACTACGACAATTACGTAAAGCTCTCAAAATTCGGCAGGTGCAGTTACGTAAACTTTCTACACATTTCTCAACTAGACCAGCGTGCCTCGTTTGTGTCAAGGCCGTCCACTAACACATAGCAATCCAGACTGTTCGAGAGCATTTGCAACTTTGCAGATTATGTTGGCACGCAGCCAGAAATATGGAAAATTATTCTGGAACCTCTGTGGGATCTATAAAAGCAATAGCGACTGGCTTAGAAGTTAGTTACAGCTGGAGATATTGTAGAGTGCGAATCAAGTGATTGTTGCGGAACAGTGGAAAGTGATTACTGTTTATAATTAGTACTGAACTCTAATAGTTAACATTATTATGGTCTGTGGACAAATTTAACTTCAATACTTCATTTAACTTTAATAACTTCAATAATTTCAATTATTTTATTAGAGTACCTTGTTGATGTCAAATTGTTATTTGTGACTAATTAAAGCTGGTAATCGGTGACTTCATTGGTGTCTGTACTTTGTTTCCACTGAACAATACGACGATCCGTGAGACCGTCGTAACAATACTTATATATTTTATATGAGAGACAATGGCTGGCGCTGTAGGAGGGCCTTACGCTTATTGTTGACAGAAAGGGTAGCTAGTAATAAGGTTTTTAAAGAGATTGGGAGAAAAAAAAGACATTAGTTGGATCCATTGTAAATATCGGTATCGAGCACCATACATGACTTCCATTTTCTAAGATTTATATTTAAAATCATTTTTGAAATGAAATATTTCCATAGAAACTACTTCTTTCTACTTCTTTCTTCAGCCTTAACCACAGTACTGTGGTCACTAACGTATACCACCTCACGTTAACGCAATCGATTTACACTGATGATGGCAGTCGATGGCACTGTCGAAACGTCTGGTTTTGAAGAAAACATTGCTCCATGGCCAAACAGCCCGGGAAGGAATTTTAGCAACAAACTACTTCTTTGTTGCCGATAACGTAGTACACATATAAAATATCGGTATGGAGAACCATACATGACTTCCATGTTCTAAGATATATACTTAAAATCGTTTTCGAAATGAAATATTTCCATAGAAACTATTTCTTTCTTCAGCCTTAACCACAGTACTGTGGTCACTAACGTATACCACCTCACGTTAACGCAATCGATTTTCACTGATGATGGCAGTCGATGGCACTGCCGAAACGTCTGGTTTTGCAGAAAACATTTGACTGCGGTCAAACAGCCCGGGAAGGAATTTTAACAACAAACTACTTCTTTGTTGCCGATAACGTAGTACACATATAAAAAATTATCCCCTCCCCCTACAAACTACAATTTTAATTTATAGAAAATTACCCCCACCCTGTCCAACTATACTATGAAGTATAGCCTCTTCATTTATAGATATTTCATCTATGTTTCTATAGTGGATTATTATGATCTCCTTATCAGGATACTTTATTTATCAAAATTATAAATAAATAAAATTGTAAATTATAAATATTACAGTTTGACAATATTAACAGACGGGCGTTAAAGTAAACAGTTCAGAACAGACCTTCGGGGACGTGTGACGTCATTCTGTTTTTACGTCACGTCACTGAATTATTAAGAACCAATGAGCGCCCCTTTTGTTGGACTACATAAATAATTTGGTCTAGATAAATTGAAATATTGCAATATTTGATCTCATTGATGATACTCACTGAAGTTTCGTTAGGCACTTGGTAAAACATATTACTATAAAAGTTTTTAAAAACACACAAATAGTTGGTAAGTTTGATAATTTATTCTTAAACTGTGACAATTTTTTCAACCTATTAGGCTATTCTCAAAGAGCTGTTCATTTCAAATTACCTTCATTTTGTAGAGATTAAAATTTTAAGTTAGAAGAATAATAACATTTAACAACACGAACAATTAAATTACTAAAATGTACTATAAGCAGATTCCCAATAATAATAACACAATAATCACATCATGCACCCTGTCTGCACAGGACATGTTACGAACAATCGTAACCCTTAGGTGTACGAGTCTACTCTTGCTAACAGAGTCTTTCGTTTGTAGCTTACAACTGGTAGCGTGCTGTGTGTGTGTGTGTGTGTGTGTGTGTGTGGTTAAAATAAAAAGAATCCTCCCACCTGCTCTTTGCTGACACATATGATGGAACTTGCTATGTAGTGTTGGGGGAGGAGCGTGACTGTGATGAAAGCAAGGGCGAGCTTCCCCGAGTAGTGTGCTTCCTTGTCTGCAGAGGTTCCGATTGGTCTAGGTTGGTCTGACGGCGTTGGGGACGTCGTTGCTCCGCTCTGCGGATAGGCATAGATGTAATTTCCCCACCCTGGCAACCCCTTTATCCTCCCAACTATGCGGGACCCTGGAAAAATTCCATTTGTAAAATTGCAGTCAAAAAGGAACACCTTAACCCCCAAATCTTTATTGCCCCGCAAACCCAGTTCACACACACACACACACACACACACATACACACACACACACACACACACACTATTATAATTTCATTCCCACTACTGTTTGTCCCTAGCAACAGCAAGGCTCACCTTTTCAAACAATTTAAACTAACTATTGAATTAACTATTAAATTTCAATTCCATTATAATTATATTATTACAATTCATTCAATTCATCTCCTTTCAAATATTCGTTGTTTTAAATTTAGTTTTAAATTCACATTTAATCAAACGGCCACGTGCTCTCGGCCATACCAAAATTAACTACACACTTTCAAACTATTTAATTTAACTATTAAATTTCAGTTCCATTATAATTAAATTATTACAACTCATCCAATTCATCTACCTTTAAATATTCATTGCGTTACATTTAATTTTGAATTCACATTTTAATTACAGCCACGTGCTTTCTGGCCCACACGGAATTAACATGGCAAGTCGTGTCACACACACACCGCTATCAACGTAATACACACGACAGCTCTTATTAAATTGACATTAATAATATTAATACATTAACACTTTGGCTCACCTGAAGCACTTTATAATATTACACAGTCATTATAGATGTCTACGAATGCCCGCCATCAAACAACCGCACTACCAGGGTGTTGAAAAGGAAAAGAAAGCGTATTCAGCCACGCAAGCAATGAACAGGAAAACTGTCAGCGATAGTGTAGAGTTGCAAACAGCTGATACGCCGCCGACCTGATTTCGCTGTCTGCCGTGCACAGCCTAACTAATTTCCGTCGCCGCTCAAGGTCGCTACAGTTGGTTTATAGAATAACGTGGTCGCTTGCTAATCAAGTGTGCCCAGACTGACGTGGCGCCAATTCAAATTCAAAATCTGCCGGGAATAATGCTCTGTAAATTTATGCCATGCCGGGGCTCGTCTAGCCACGGCACAGTGCCCTATTTTCAATTTGTATCCTGTCATGCATTGTCGTATTTATGGACCCTTCATTATCTACTATGTTACCCAGGTATCTAAGCTTATTAACTGCATCAAATAAACTATCCTCTACGGATAAATTATATAGATTTATTCGCCTTTCTGATGCAGCAATCAATACGTATTTAGTTTTGCTGATATTTACATCAATCCCATCCTAGCGCATTTTTGAGCCAGCTCTTTGTATACGTCAACCAGCCGTTATCTTAATCTGGCTGTTATCACAGCATCGTCAGCGTAAGCACATATCTGGCTTGTATTATTTACATCGTTTGTAAATGAGAATCTTTTGGTTTCGTATGTAGACATAAGTATTTAGAGTTTTATGCTTAGACTTTACTAAAATAACCTACTTTACTGTTGGAGATTGGTTGGACTAAAACTCCAGAGGTGTATTGTATACGAGGTTCAATATAGAAATGTATGCATGTTATATTGGTCGGTACAATGATAATAATAATTCTCCTGTAAAAGTGTATTCTATTATAATGAAAAATATAGTATAAAAAAAATTAAAACTTAAATTTAAAAATACTTTTATTGTAATAATAAAACTATTGCTCTTAATCAGTAGTATCGCTTCTCACTGATCCATGAGTACTCTCTCATTGCTTAAGTATTTTTTTAAAGATTATTTTCCGGGTGCCTGTCCTCCTCTAAGTTCCTTTCCCAGTCAGTTATCTTCAAATTTTTTTAAATCTATCTCTCCTCCTTTGGCATTTTTATACTAATGTAGCTTAAGATTAAAGAACCCTTTGTTTTTCTTACAGTCTTTCTACTACATAATTGTCTTCGAAGGCAAATTCTCGCTGCTGTGGCGACAACAGATCCCTGCCCTTTTGATGGCCACATTAAAACTACATCCCATCTCACTAATGTCACTCATTAATTAGTACGTTTCTTTTCAAATGTATGTGAAAATGGAGTCGAGGGAATTTGGAGACATAGTACCATTGTACCGGGTTGACTGGGCACTGGTTCTCACAAGTTCCCAGGGTTGGATGAAGTGATGTTAGCTGCCAAAGGAGTCGTCAGCCTCTCTCCAGCAAAGACCGTACTGCGTAAAGAAGTAACACATCCTACAACAGGTGGACCTATTGATGCATAACAATACGGATCTAAACCGGAAGTTTGATAAATGTTCCTGGTGGAGGGTATTCCAGCAGAAGCCACCAGTACCAAGTTAGGACGTAAGGGAAATGATCCTGAGCCGGCTTGTCTTTGGAAAATTACAGGCGGGAATCCAGTCGGATTTAGTCGGCTGTAATGCCGGGTACTATTGTAATAGGATTATATTTTGCAGTTGCCTTGTAGTTGGTGTTGAGGCATCAAATCCTAGGGGAAGGCTACCCTGAATAACAATTACCGGGAGTCATGGCCCGTCAGAAGGCTTACCCACCTATAGGCTGGTACAATATAATGGGGAATTAATTTAATTTACAAGCAGAATGATCACTGTTGCACACCACTATATAAAAATTATCCCGATTCGCGCTTTCAAGCTTCACAGCTCATCGTCAGATCGGAACAGACAGAAATTATGTGAAAACAAACCCTTCACCCCTCTCATCCCACCCTGCTCACACACAACAAGCTAAAATATAAATGACCCTTCCCCACCGCCTAAACCCTGTCCCACCATCTGTACAGTTACATATTTTTCTAGAAAATTCCTTGTGTTTCAGTGAGTGTGTGTGTGTGTGTGTGTGTGTGTGTGTGTGTGTGTGTGTGTGTGTGTGTGCATCCTTTTAAACTTATCCTCTTCCTCTCCACACACGTGGGTCAGCCACACATCCTTATTTTAAACCATCCAATTTATATAGTGGTGTGCAACAGTGATCATTCTGATTGTGATTTCAACCACTAACACAAATTTCTTCATTAATTTAATTTACTCGCAACTTTCAAAGAATACAGCTGGACGGAGATGTCAGATTCCAGACTAGCTAAACAAGTCTGGAAATACAACCCTGTAAAACACAGGTGTGTGGTTAGACCCAGGAAAAGATGGCTGGAGGCTTTTTAAAGGCTGAACAGGCATCACCTTCCCTATGTCGTGTTGTGAAGATGATGATGATGATGATGATGATGATGATGATGATGATGATGATGATGATGTAAAAATGTTTCATATTTCTTGTTATTATTCTATTTATTATTATTATCTTCCTTCAATTTTTTTGATTTTAAATGTGCCAAATATGTTTTGTAGACCTTTTCTCTGTAGTCATTGTTTCTTCTTCTTAATTTCATTGTCTTCATTTATTTATTGTAACCTTTTTATTCGTTGCTATTGTATACATGCTATCAGATAGGTTTTTAAAACAATAATCAAATACACTGTGCAGAATGCGATGCTATTTAAATAGGAGAATGTGGCCGTGCTCTGAAACATCGCTTTTCTGAACATAAACAAGCGATTTTAACTAATACATCCAATACAGGTTTTACAGATCATTGCTTAAAACACAACCACTTTATAAACACAAAAAACATAATACTACTGCACAACATATAAAATGGTAAAAAAAATGGATTTATTAGAAATTTTAGAAACTAGAAAAAAAATTAAAAGTAACAAAAATTTAACAAATGAACAGACAGAATTTTTTGTATTTCCTTTATTAAAAGCCGTTGTTTAGTTTAGTCAATTTTAATAATTTTCAAATCCTATTATAGCTACTTAGTTTTACAGTCACTTGACTTTCCCTATACAAGCTTACCTACCCCCCTCCAACATACACATGCCACACACATGTCCATATACCTACCCTTAACACATGTTCACCACCCTACTCATTCTTTGTATTTAGCAGTCCTTAGCAGCTGTTTGAGAACAGCCTAGTAGACTGAAACAATTCTCAAAGATTAAGGACAAATTATGAAACTACCAAGTGTTTGTGTGTTTGTTTGTTTTTTTTTTTTTTTTAATATCTATAGTAATATGTTTTGCCAAGAACCCAACGAATCTTCAATCGATATCGTCTATCAGAGAGACTATTAAAAGCTGCAATTTTCCGTGATCGCGGATGTATGGTTGGAGTTTCTAATGATAAAACAGATAAAAGCTAGAAAACTTTAAAGAGCAGTGTCGTAAAATGTCTTGAGGAGCTTAACATACGAAGCGACAGGACGCTATGTTATCAGTAAATGTAAGTTTGAAGCCGAACTACGCCGAAAAGCGCAACTAAAACAGCTTATATCGCTAACGTGGCGCTAGTAAAGTGTAAAGCTAAATTTGGGCGGCGCGTGACGTGCTTTTACGCGGGTGGGGGAGGGGGAGGGTACATTTGGCTGAGTGCTACTGCTGCCGTATAGACACACACTCGCCTTGATTATTAGCCATTCAGCCACTGCATGATTTATCACCCACCGTCTGTCTTGTCTATGAAACGCACTGTCGGTAAAAAAAATCAAAACAAATTTTCTTCTTCTTCTTTTTCTTCTTTATTTTCTTCTTCTTCTCTTCTTCTTCTTCTTCTTCTTCTTCTTCTTCTTCTTCTTCTTCTTCTTCTTCTTCTTCTTCTTCTTCTTCTTCTTCTTCTTCTTCTTCTCATCTTCTTCTTCTTCTTCTTCTTCTTCTTCTTCTTCTTCTTCTTCTTCTTCTTCTTCTACTTTCTTTTTCTTCGTTATCATCTTCTTCTTCTTCTTCTTTTTCTTGACTTCTTTGCAAGTATAAGGTCCAAATCACATACTCACATTGAAAATTAATGTGTATTTGTGTGTTGTTTCGTTGAGTTTGCTATCACCTTTATCATCCTTATCATCGAAATGTGAAACATCCGAGACAGAGCGAAGTGTACATTAGTAACATTAATGTATCATATACATTAATAATTTCTCCATACGTAAGTTGTGAGTTGTAAGATGTAAGAGTTGCAAGATGTAAGTTGTATTTACCAAGCTTTACCACTAAAATCTGATGGCACACTTCTTAAAAACAGAAATAACCTTGGCTACTCTCCATTCATCCGTGATACGGCATCTCCTGCAGACATAGTCAACAGACGTAAAAGTCTAAACTTAAAAAATGTACTTCTTCTTCGTCTTCTTCTTCTTCTTCTTCTTCTTCTTTTTTTCTTGACTTCTTTCCAAGTATAAGGCTCAATTCACTTATATTGAAAATTATTGTGTATTTGTGTGTTTCATTCGTTGAGTTTGCTATCATCTTTATCATCCTTATCAAAAGAGATGTCAAATATCCGAAATAGAACGAAGTCATTCATTAATAATTTCTCTTTTGTAATTTCTGTAAGTTGTAAGTTTAAGATATAAGTTGTATTCACCTAGCTTTACCACTAAAATCTGATGGCACACTTCTTAACAACAGAAATAACCTTGCCTACTATCCGTGATCCGGCGTCTCCTGGCGACATATTCGGAAAACGTAGAAGTCTAAAAAATAATGTATACTCACTTAAGTGTTTGTAAGTTTGTAGTAAATCCTCTGTCAACATTTCTATATTTGTATCAATTTCAGTAAACACGCCACGTTACTAAAATTTAGAGCAACACGTGCGACCCCCCCCCCCGCAACCGAGACAACGCTCTGTTTACCGTCTAGTTCACATAATTTATCTAGAACACACGACGACACGATGCAATTTATCAACTATCCGCGACCCACATACACCTACGTATTTCTTATACATCGATAGATAACGGATATATTTAACATTTAAAATTTTCAAATATAATTTTCGATTCGTCTTTAAATTAAAAAAAAAAAACAACAAAATGCGTTACAGAATAGCTAAACAAATTATAAAGTTTTTTGCTGCATTTTATATTTAAAAAAAATTTTGGGCGTGTTACACGGGCTGAGAGAGAGAGAGAGAGAGAGAGAGAGAGAGAGTGAGAGACGCAGAGATAGAGAAACGAATAAATTCCTGGCTTTTGTTGTCCATGGCGTGTCCGATGTTATCAATTAACTACACTGTATATAACACTACCAACTCCGATCACAAATTATTATTGATAAAAATGATAAATCTTTACCTTACGACCTAAACTAGCTTTCACTCGTTAGAGTTTCGTCAGAAGCTGGCGCTACGAGAACCGTCCACCCTGCTTTTGGTGACAGCTCCATAGTTCAAAACATAGTTGTTGTCCGTGTGTGTTGTGTAATACGTTCAAACAGTATGTGTGATTTAAAGTGTGTCTGTTCGTTTAGGATGTTGTTTGTATGCGTCTTTGTGTGTTTGTGTGTTTCTAGTTTCGGTATTTTGTGTGTCCATGTAGGATTTCCATGTTACTGTTTATGTTTGTGTATAAACCGCGGTGGTCTACCTCAGTGACGTGGCTTGCAAAGGTGGATTCGGTGGTTAAGTATAATACTTTTATGACATTGTCAAATTTTGTTGCTTCCCTGCTATATACACTTTTTCCTCGAACGAGGCCATTCGGTTTCGCAACCATTATCAAGTTCTTCCTACAACAACATTAAAATACCTGCTTCCCTTAAGAAGAGAAAAAAAGAAAAGAAATACATAGGATAAATAACGTATCTGGGATTTCAAACGAGGAACATAATCAAGTGCTTTGAAAAACACAATATAGATGTAGCGGTAAAAAAGACAAAGACAGTTTTTGATTATATAAAGAATAGTAGTACTGAAATAACGCCTGAATTACAGAAAAGCGGTGTTTATAAGTTGAACTGTAAACAGTGTGATAAGGTTTACCTGGGTGAAACAGGACGTAAGTTCGAAATTAGATTGAGAGAGCATGCGAGAGGAGAAGGAGACAGAACTACGAATTCGCTCTATGTGAGACATTTTAATGAAACAGGGCATAGGTTTTTAGACCCAACAGAGAACGTCGAAATAGTAAGGTTAGAGAAGAACATGAGTAAACGCAAATTGTATGAAGAATTAGAAACATTAAAAGTAAGGAAAAAGAATAGTTATGCGCTGATGAACATAAAGACTGAATTTAGTAATGAGGATATATTTTACTATATTTTGAAAGAGTAGTGTATAAAAGGTGTAATACGGTTACAGGATAGGTTCAGAAGGTAGAAAGCTGTAGGAGATTTGTAGAGGATAATGTATATGACGAGATCAGGTTGAATGAGTAAGGGGCGGGGTTAACAAGGATTGGGCGGTAAGTACTGCCTCCTATTGGTTGAATGTAACCGGTGATGCGTGGGAGGGTTACCATATATATAAGGGAAGTAGGTATTTTAATGTTGTTGTAGGAAGAACTTGATAATGGTTGCGAAACCGAAAGGCCTCTTTCGAGGAAAAGTGTATATAGCAGGGAAGCAACAAAATTTGACAAAGTTGTGATGAAGACTGCTAACTTAGAGAAAATAACTGATAATACTTTTATGTGTTAAATGAACCTCTGTTTGAAGCTGCGTCCCGTCTGGCCTATGTTACATCCTGACCAGTTAATTTGTAAACACCAGTTAAATCAAATTTTTCTCCTAGTAATTTTATAGAAACCACTATGTTGTATTTGGTATTGACGAGCGCTTCCGGCAGTCAAGCCATCTTCAGGTCATTTACCAACAGGTCATTTAGGTTGGTAAATGACCTGAAGATGGCTTGACTGCCGAAAGCGCTCGTCAATACCAAATACAACATAGTGGTTTGTATAAAATTACTTGTAGAAATATTTAAGACCACTAACACTCCAAAATAAAAATAAACCAAATTTGTTTTGTTTTTCTGTGTGTTTATTGATAGTGTGTGCAATGTTTTCCAAAACAACACTTCAATCATATCCTTCACCACAGTACTGTGGGCCTGATGTACCACACCCCGCGTTAGGTTGACTCGAAAGCCTTAAAACAATATTATAGCTGTTTTTGTTCTTCCTATAATGTCGATGTCATCTGCATAAGCCAGAATTTGAACTGACATATAAAAGACCTTTCCTCTTGTGTTAATGCCTGCGTCTCTAATGACTTTCTCTAAAGCAATATTAAAAAGGAGACAAGCTAAAGAATCCCCTTTCTTTGCGTTCACAGGGTCAGATAGCCTATTCTGGATTTTTACCTGGCATTAGTGTTCTTTATTGTGGCTTTAATTAAGGCAATCAATTTTTCTGGCATCTTCAACTCAACCATTCCTGAATACAAATTACTGTAAAGAAGGGATTTTAACAAAAAAAAATTAGTTAATTTTATTCAATGGAATAAATTTTAATAATAATTAAAATATTAGTATAGAGAACCATGCATGGCTTCCATGTTCTAAGATTTTTATTTAAAATCATTCACTTGAATTCGGTTAGATAATTTCTAAAAAAATATCGCCCACACTCAAACTATTTTCACTACTTACAGATATTTTTGTTATTATCGGGAAGTCGTTTTATGTAATCTTATTTTCGAGTCACTTTATCTACAAAAATTAGGTTCTTTATTCTTATAAAGAGACTGAACTACGCAGATAATAATCCCTCCTCCTCAACCGATCCTCACCATTAATGATATTTGCACTTTCATAGAGTAATAGTGTTATCATATGTAAGTTCTAAGGTATCCTATCCTTCAAAATTAAATACTTTACTTGATTTCATCACAGCAATTTTAAAAAAAATCAACCCCTCCACTTTCAACTACCCACTCCATTCATAATTATCTCATTTACCATTTTACCGTGGATTAATATGACTTTATTTTCATGGCACTTATTTATTAAAATTAAGTAACTTACTCTTGTTAAAATACAAAACAATGCAGGTAAACAATCCCTCTCTCCCCCTAACCGAACAACCTGGTTGCCTAGCAACAAAATTATTTTATTTTTAACAATTACCATTGTTTGAAAAAGTTTAAATAAATGTTTAAGTACTTTATTCTTGTTAAAACGTAAAACGTTGCAGGTAAACTGTCTCTCCCCCTTTACCCATCTCCACCAAAATCAATAGGCCTTGAGTCCTCTACAACTCGGGCACATATACAAAAGGTTTTTTGATTATGTTTGAATTTGCGGCAGTTATCGTTCGCCATAGAAAACATTCTACACACAGTCGCACAGACATAATTTTCTTCACGTTTAAAATCGACTTTCGCAGTTTCTTATTTTATTCACAGTAAATATAAATATATTTTTTGTATATTCAAAGTTCAATAATACTTAACAATTGATAAAGCAAAAATTTACAACGCCAATAGCTTTCGTTTTTTGCTATAAAACTCAGTTGCTGTTTTAATATCCAATATACTGTGGAGACCAGTGAAGGTACACAGTTTGTAGCAGACAGACTCAGACTACGTAGGGGAAGGTCATGGCCAGCAGTGTGAATGCACTGAGCTGACACGCTGGGGCGACGCTGCACATTGCTGCTGCGTACAATGCACCGTAGCGTCCACCTGTTAGCGTCGTCCGGTCTGGTTACACAATAAAGTCTACATACTTATAGTACTAGTGTTTCTAAACTCCCTTCGAAACTCAAAAGAATTTTTGAGTTATACTGTTAAGCTCCAAACTTTACAAGATATCAAAGGCGTAAAGCAAACTGAGAAGACAATCTTCAATATTTATTATTGCTGAAATTTACTGCTCTGGCTGATTGTTTTGTGTGTAGCTGTTTCTTGCCACCATAATTGTCGGTCTAACCAGTTGATTCTTATCAGTCTATACTCATCTTGTATACACTTACATGCTATTTATATGACGTCTTTAGAATCAGACCGACAGATTGTGTACCAAAACGATGTAACGTTTGTTGTATGATCTCTTCCGACAATATAATATCGTGACTAACAACGCGATTTACATATATGTAGTCATGATCGATCGGGTATACTAACTACCATGCATGCATGATCTTGACTTGGTACCGCGAATGATTGAGGCGGGGGTCGGACCTTGCGGGCGGCGTCTTGCGACACCGCTGTGGGAAAATTGTCGAATTGTCAAACAAATGATCTCGTCAAGATCTGTCGATTTAAGCCATAAAAAGTAAACTTTGTAAAATATTTGTTGGTTACAAAGGAAAAGGAAATCGTGAAGAATTTTAAATTTCACTATGTCGGCCTACCTTCTTCGTCCTCAGCACTACAGCCATACATGAGCCCTGGCTTCCAACACCAGCCTTCTCCAAAGCTCCTATGAATTGCCATCTCAGTGTGAGAGGCACGCCTCATATCCATTCTTCTGAGATCTTCTAGCACATATTCCAATTCCAGTTCGTTTCCAAAAAAGACAGTGCTTTCCGAGGCTTGGTTGTTGGTTTCATAACAATTTTATTTTTGCTTGACCGGGATGTTAACCCGATGCAAAACCCCCAACCTGGAGGACCAGGTAAACCAAGTTGCCTGGTTTGTTATTTTATGGGTACCTATTTCCTGTCACATAAATTCCGGTATAACTAATCGTCTTCTATTAACCTCTACTCATCCTGTATACACTTATATGAACTTTTATTTATTTTATATAGTCTCATGTATTTTATATTAGGGAGGAATGTTGGTGTTGGAGAAGGGCCGGAAGAATATCGTAAACAAAAAGATTACATGCTCTGGATAATAATGATAAACAATGAGTATCCTCCACACCTTGTTAATGCAATCAAAGGCTTGTATCACGCGACAAGAATAGTAACAAACACAGGTAATAAGAGAACGGATGACTTAAAATTAACCAAGGAGTAAGGCAGAGATGTAGCTTGTCTCCCACTCTTTCCAATATATATATATATATTGACGATGTTCTTAAAAAATGGCAATCAAAGAAATATCCTGGAGTCCAGCTAGACCGACATACTTACCTGAGTACGTTACTATTTGCTGACGATAAAATAATATTACAAGAGAGTGAAGATAAATTACAACTGGCAGTGCACGACTGAATCAAATATGTTCAAAATATAATCTAAAAATTTCCTTGCATGAGACGAAAGTTATGGCTTTCCAAGGCAAGTATCCCGTTAGGTCGAAAATAATTGTCAACAATAAGCCACTCGAACAAGTATCAAATTTTACATACTTGGGCTGCGACACAAGCTACAATTATTACAATGACATGGAAAATAAAATAAGTAAGTTCCAGGCAATATGTGGCACAATAAATAGAACATTAAATAACAAAACACGAAAAGACACAAGGATAACATTTTATAAAACGATGGCTGTACCTGTACTTATGTATGGGAGTGAAAGTTGGACAAATACAAAAAAGGAGACATCAAAATACATGCATCGGAAATGAGATTTTTAGACGGGTCAAAGGATGGACTAGAAGAGATTTAGCAAGAATTGAAGACGTGCGAAATGAACTAAATGTATATGCAATAAATGAAAAAATGCCTGAATATAAAGAAAGATGGAAACAACACGTGAAAAGAATGGGAAATGGGAGAATACCCAAAAAAATGCTTAACTACAACCCACAATGGAAAAGAGATATAGGAAGACCACGAAAACGGTGGTCGTAAGTTTGTGAGGACGGAACAGGCAAACGCCTAATCCTTGTAGTGCAGAAGAAGAAGAAGAAGAAGAAGAAGAAGAAAAGATTACATACTGATGAGGTTACAAATAGCGCGGGTGAAAATATGTAAAAAAAGGCTTTACGACGTGTATATGGCCGGCTAAGGAAGAATAAAAAGTAACCAGGAGATAGTGGAGCAATTCAAGCGTGTGGACATCGTAAGAGTCGTAAAGGCAAAACGAATGCATTAGCTAGGCCAACTACAACGGATGGATGATTAGCGTATTTCAAACAAACGTTCTGAGGGAACGGGTGTATAAAACCAGAAATAGGGGTCGAAACAAGGATACTGATTGAGACCATTTTTTGAAAGGACGTGTACTATGGTCGGTCACGTGTTTACGCCACATGCGATAATCTTCAGTATTTTTATTTTACACGAACAGGCCAGCCGTGGACCACGCGAATATCATTTCCATTTCTTCTCCAGCCAGAAGGCGCTCATTTGCACACTACGCGCCGCCTTCCTTTTCACTGTACACCCCTTTCTCGTTTTCTTCTCACCGCAGAGGACCTCAAGATTTTGAATTTTGTTTCTCTATGTATTTCTATCTAGACAGACGTTCAAAGAGATACACAGTTTCTTATTTTATTATTTAAAATAATAAAATAAAAGAGATAGTCTTCAGTAATTTATTGTTTTGTTTTATTTTATTTTATTTTATTGTTACCTTTCTGGCATTTTGTTTTATGGATAGCTTTTCTTTGCCACCAGACATGCCGGTCCAACTAATCGTATTCTTTTAAACTTTTCTCGACTCATCCTGTACAAACCTTCGTGTAATTGTATTTATTTATTCCATATTTATTGCTACGACAATTGCATAACGCTCTCAGAAAGTCAGCAGGTGCAGTTACGTGAAGGTTTTACACGCATCTAGACTAGCCCAGCGTGTACCGTCTCCGGCAAGGCCGTCCACTAACGTAGCACTCAATAGTGTTGTAGTACTTGTAAATGTGCAAGTTACGTTGGCGCGACGTCAGCGAAAAGTAAAATTATTCTGGAGCCTCTGCGGGATCTATATATAAGCAACAGCGACTGGCTTAGAAGGTTGGTAGAGTGCGGATGAAATGATTGTTAGCAGAAAGTAATTACTGTGTTATAATTAGTACTGAACTCTCATAGTTGACATTATTATTGCGTGTGGACAAATTTAGCCTGGATTATTTTATGAGAGTAACTTGTTGATTTGTTGTTTTGTCATTGTTATTTGTGTGACAATTAAAGCTGGTAATTATTGACGTCATTGTTGTCTGTACTTTGTTTCCACTGTACAATACGACGATCCGTGAGACCGTCGTACCAGTTCTTATATATTTATATAAGAGGGGTAATGGTTGGTGCTGGTGGAGGGCCTTAAGATTATTGTTGCAGAAAGGGTAGGTAGTGATGTGTTTTTAAAGAGAGCGGGAGAAAGCAGGACGTCGATTGGATACATTGTGGAAAGGGTAAACAGTATGGTCGGTTACTTTGTGAACGAGGGGCGTCGAGGGGGAGGAAGGCTCAGGAAGATGTACGTGGATGGCGTAAAAGAAGGAAGAAGGGGTAGCTGGTGATCAAGAAGCTGTGTCCACAGTGTTTAAAGAAAAAAAGATAAACAATTTGAAACAAAATTGAGGAAAATGTAAGGTATCAAAGTAAACAAAATTGTAACCCAAATCCAAATGTTCAGTAATTTTTAGTATTTATTATAAGATTGTGTATTCTATGATTGGGGGTCAAAGGTTGGTAAAGGGTCTCAGAGGCGATCTGGGTTGCTGGTGCCCAGATAGCAACAAAACTCTGAGAAAGTCCCACTGTTTTCTGACGAAAGAGTCAGAGGTTCTAGATGAACCCAGCTCTGCCAACAAATCCTATTCTCACGTCCTCGAAGAGTAATTGTAGTCGCGTGACCCCTGGGTACATGGCGTGCCTGTTTGTGCGCCATGTAGCAAACATGAGAGCGGATGAAGGGCGAGTTTCCAGCGCCCGAAATAATTAACTCGAACAGACCAGCTAAGGTATGGTGACCCCGACTGAAGTGTCCCTGGTCCTCCAGAATGGGGGTTGTTGGTCGTGGAGCTTACGACCCACACCATAAAATATAACTGTAGAGAAACCGAACGACTTGTCAGTGGGAAAGAAGAAGTTGAAGGAAACCATCATGAATGATCCTAATGCTCAAAATATATCCGGAGGTAAAACAGTCCCCCATTCGGATCTCCGGGGTGGGACAGTATTAGGAGAGGCCTCGAAGAAGATGGCAGCAGGATGTGGAAGAAGATCTGAGAAAGATGGGCATTAGGAACTGGAGACTGAAGGCAATGGACAGAGATGAGTGGAGACGGGTCGTAGCGGAAGCCAAGGCTCACCATGGGCTGTAGTGCTGGAGAGTAGTAGTAGTATTCTATGATTATTATATTACTGAAGAAATACTAAAGTAATTGGAATTTTCCTCATTTTTTATAATTGAAAAATTATTTAATATCAGAGTTTATGTAGTAATAAACGAACTTCGTCCAAAATAGTGAGCGAGTACTGCAGCTCTGAGACCTTACCACTAGTAATAATAATATAAAATAACAATAATAATAATACAAGCTTAATAATAATTGATCAATTCTTAATGAATTTGGCTTGGCTAATAAAACAAGCTATTTAACCAAACAAACGCTGACGAATACTTACTGCAAAGTAAAATTCAGAGGTAAAATTTTTAGACAGTTTGAAATTACAACAAACAAGGAGATGGACTGTTACCGTTGCTTTTTAAGTGCGTTCTGGAAAAACCAATAAGAGAATGGAGAATATCACTGGAGGAAAATCACATCAGCCATTGAATTAGACTAGGCTACAGCAGAGATAACCTGTCAATAGAGTGTCTGGCGTTTGAATATGATCTAGCAATCCTGTCAGATTCAGTAGAAACAGCAATTATATATGTGGCATTGCTGATAGAACAAGCCAATAGAGTGGGTTTACAAATTTATTTTGAAAGAACCAAGTTCATGACAAACATCAAAACAATATCCAAGGAAATTAAAACTCGATACGGGCAAATCTATGGAACTGGCAAATTCAAATATCTTGGAGAAGTTATTGACCAAAATATCTCAGAGAAAGAAACCATTAAAGTATGAGTTAATAAGATGAAAGTTGCTTAACATTTAACCAAGAAATCAATATCCATTAATGCCAAACTTAGGCATTAGTCAACAGTAATTCGCCCGAAAGCACTTTATGCAGCTGGGTGTCTAACTCTGAATAAGAAAATGATGATGGAAGAACTGGAAGTCATAGAAAGAAAAATATTAAGAAAAAACTTTGGATCAATAAAAGATGAAGAACAGTACAGAAAACCCCTCAGTAGTGAGCTGTACACAAGTGTTAAGAAAATCACAGACGTAAATAGAAAAATAAGAATTACTTTCTACGGACAAGTTCAAAGAAAGAATTCTGACACACTAACAGGGAAGCATTTTAAGTATTTCAGAAAGCTCAAAATGTCCAATACGTGGTTCATAAAAACAGAAAGACATAGAAGAACTCCAGATTATTCAAGAAGACATTGAAAAATCCTTGTCACTGAAAACAAAATTAAAAATGCCCAAGGTTTTCAGGAAAACCCCAAGAAGAGGACAGGTGCCATCTGGACTGACGAAAGGATGGAGGGATATTGATCAAAAATAAAAGAGTTGTGGGAAAGAAAGAAGAGAGAGAAGAAGAAGGAAAGAACCAGTTGAACCAAACGTAGGCCACAGTGGCTCATACGCAAAGAAAATATAAGAAGAAGAACTGAAAAATTCAGGAGGAGGAAAAGGGCATAGCGGTACGTTCTGAGTTTAACAGTGTTTCGCTTTAATAACGTTAAAAGTTTTAATTTGTTAATTAGATTGTAATATAAAGTTGTTTTATGCGCTGCTACAAGGAGCGACAACGCTAGCAGACGAACTGGATCGTAAACGGTTCTGTGTAAACAAAACAAATTGTACTGTGTGCAACGCGGGGCTGTGTGTGCACCGGGACAGGCAGCGTCGCTCCCACCCCAAACAGCTGAGTGCGTTGACATTGAACCTGACCTCTCCCTCGTTTCAACGGTTGCGCACAAGCACCGCGGTATCACGGGAATCTCATTGAGTGTACCCTCAATATATAAATGTTGAACTATTTATTTATAATTTTACTTAATATCAAATATTTCTACTGTAAATAACAGAATTATAGAGTGCGTTTTACTGTCTTGTTTTTTGGTTGTTTTCTATAATTTAAACCCGCAGGACAGTACGAGGACTGCCATAACTTTGAAAAACTTTAATTTCGTGACTCGATATGCCTAGTTTCTAAAAATACGGTTAATTGTCCCACAGATCGTGTGAAAGTGACCTACGTTAACATGAATATCACAATTCTTATCACAGCCAAGTTTAAATTAAATTTGTAATAATTAATTTAACCTAAGAAAACCTATAAATGAAGAAGACCAATGAAGATGTGACACCTTTGTCTAAATAAGTTTACTTTTTCTGACTCTACAATCAGAACCAAATTAGGTTTTAATGACAATGTGTTCAAGTGGTGATAGGTTTCGATCTATGTAAATAGTTTCAATAAAACAAACGTTACATTGATACTGTATATTTCAGAGACTAACATTTAATATATTCTTACTACAGCTACAGAGATTGTCGTGCCGAACAGTTTAAACAGAGACGAAACGAAGTTTGTAAATACGGCTTTAACTAAGTTAGTGTTGAGATCCGGTCCGAGTGGATGCAAAAATGTTAAGTATGAAGTGTTCGTGATTTACTGTTGTTTTTAATTCGCCAGGATGCAGAAATGACGAAGAGAGAGTGGACTGTAGTTAATACATTTATTGAAATTGTTCACATATACACCATTGAAATTGTTAGGTTTCACTTTTGAATAAGAGATTGGCTAATGAGCGCATCGCAAATACAAGTCGTATGTTACATTGAAATTAATTTAATGACAGGGCCTAAAGGGCCATATATGAAGTCTTGGGCCTAAGGCCTACATTAATTGTCGTATGAAGAATTATGAATAGAGGCGCGAGTACGCGACACTCGAATTACTTGAGTACAAGTATTAGCAATGTATTGCTAGCATATTGCATGTATGCAATATAATGTTGTACGGCCTAAAGCCTAAACAATTGTCGCAACAAATAGAAAAATGTGACAGTATAGCCGCGGGCACAAGCCGACCGCCGCTAGCGAGCGTATGTGACGAACTGTCCAGATGCACGGACATGAATTGAGCAGATTAAAGTGCAGATTAAAAGCGCAGATTAGCCAACCTATAATGTAAAAATTACCGCGCTACTGTACAGTTAGAAATAAACAAAAACACTCCTAAACAATTCTACAAGTTAAACTTTGTCCAACGCACAACTATAAATGTCACCTAACACAATAATCACTAAACAGGAAGTAAGAATAACAATTACAGCGAACAGCACTGTTATGTCGCCGGTCCAAAGCTGAAACTTGGCCGGCAGCTGGATGATTATCTCGAGCATCTACGTTGAGGTTCGAGAAAAATCTGGTATTTTCAGGATGATGTGTCAGCAGAAAATTGCGTAGTTACAGCCGATCTGGAACGCGTTAGAATCTGTGTCAATGTCCGGCGTTGAACACACCGGATAGAAAGAATGCCGATAGAATGACCGACAAAAGTCCGGAATGCGTGGTTGAGACAAACTCGAGCGTTGCGTAATCAACGCGTGTAGTTACATTTTATCTCAACATATCAATATCTAATAATTTGAATAATGTGATAATAATTGGTAATAATGCTACACTTTATTTAATAAATACAAATAATTAATTTGACGAATAATCTCGTTAAGTTCCAGACATATTGATCTTAAATTAGTTAAATTCCAGACGATCTACGGAACAATCAACCGTATTTTCAGAAACAAAGTACATCGGAATAGAAAATTAAAATTCGACAAATTTACGGCAGTCACTGTACTTTGTTTTCGGTGTGAATTATTGACAACAACCAAGAAACACGCCTCGGAAATAGCGTTCTTAAGAGGTGTTAAAATGTGTTCTAAATTCAATCGTACAAATAATAAGGCCGCAAGAGAAGAGTTTCATGTTTTTAAAACTTGAATTAAAAAATAAATATTACAAACAACGGTGGAAAGAACAATTAGAAAGAATGTCAGATTCCAGACTGGAAAAATACAAACCTATAGGACACAGGTGTGTGGGTATACCCGGGAAGAGGTGGCTGAGGATCTTTGAAGACGGAACAGGCAGCACCTCGCCTACGCCCCATGTTGTGAAGATGATGATGATGTTATCAACCAATACTTTATTTTCCTACATCAGTAAGGTCTTTTGTTCTTGTTTTAATAAGTATGGCTTTTAAGAATTATTGCAAATTTCAAATTTTACAATAAGACAAACAATTTTTATTTTTTACATTACAAGGCGAAACGCTATCTCTCTCTCGCTGTAAAATCCCTTTGCTGTTTTGATAATAAATACAGTGTTTGCAAGCAATAAAGGTAGTTTATCGCAGACGGGTTACTTAGGGAAAGGTCACGGCCAGTAGTGTGAATGCACTCAGCTGACACGGGGCTGCACGTTGCTGCACTTTACATATTCATTCATTCATTTATTATGAACGGGTACAATGTGAGACGTGTTGAATTATTTCCCTTTTTATTTTTGTGTGATAATTATTTTTGCCGAAATTATTAAATTGATAATAATAAACCTGGCCGTTAGTCCGTGGTCGGGTGCTATTCACTAGCGCCATCGTCAGCAACGTTCCAATCACATCGTCGGGGATTTCGTCAAACCGCAAAGTGACAGAGTATGAAACAGAAGGCCAGCAGATCCTGGCCGAACGATACCCGACAACTTCTTCAAGGTAAGAGCGACGATTTTTATACGATCGCTTTTCGCCTGAAGAAGATCCGCGATGGTGGAATTGAATCGTAGCCGACGATGTGGCTAGAGAATGGCAACCGACTACGGCCCAAGAACCCGGCTTATTATTATTAATTTAATAATATATTGACACAGGACGTGTGAACTTACAATGTAAATTTTATTGAAATATTGAAATTGTGCTATTTACAAATATTTTAGGGAATTACGTAAAGCGAGTGTGAGAGACAGAGACAGACAGATGAAAATAAGAGAGAGAGAGAAAGAGAGAGAGAGAGAGAGAGAAAGAGAGAGAGAGAGAGAGAGAGAGAGAGAGAGAGAGAGAGAGAGAGAGAGAGAGAGAGAGAGAGAGAGAGAGAGAGACAGACAGACAGACAGAGAGTGGGGAAGACAGATAGGTAGACAGACAGACAGGGAGAGAATCAGAGGGAGAGATGGGGTAAAGGTCACTACAATGTGAACGTACTCTGCTGATTGCAAGTGTGGGCTGCTTGCAACTCTCTGTTACGTGGGCAACCCGTTGGTCTCGGTGCATACTGCGTCCTGTTAGCGCACAATTATGCCAGCAGAGTGCGTTAACATCGTTTTACATGCAGCCGTGGTTATTGTACTGAAAAAATAAAATCGGCGGTGGCTGTGTCGGAGCCACGGCCGCAAATCTTCAGAGCGTAGAATACGTCTGTGTGCTTTAGGGTTGCTAATGTGTTATGTATAAAATGAGCAAACACATATTTAGTTTTACAAAGTAAGTACAAAATTTTATTTGCAAAATCATCACACAAGTTAATTAGTTGGTTCAAGGAAGACTTTATTTATAATGGGCGTATGATAGGAGAAGTAGCTGATATAAGGTAAGATATCAACGCTGATGTTTCTTGTGAAAGTCAAATCGATGGTGGTGTTATCCAGCGTAGTCGGTGGCATCATCAGAAATAGGTATAAACATACATTTTATAATAGCTTAAAACAATTACAAAATATATAGACGTATCTGTATAAAACATTACAAAATATATCAACACAATCGCATAGTAAAAACATTAAAAACTACAGGAATGCATAAAGGTATAGTTCCGATGCCGCTAAATATCATTTGTTTATTTACTTGTTACTATGGTAATTAATTCTGGTCTCCATGGTGTTGACTCGACTTCACTATTTATTTCCTTGTCTTTTAAGCGTTGTCGGTAAATCCTCTGACGTTCCGCATTGGTCATTTTAAGTTTTTTGAATGCCCCATGATTTTCTCTACTCTCCTGTATGCGTTTACGATACTTTTGAGCACGTTTAGCATCCATATACCGCGACATTTTGTCCGAACACACGATTTTTACAACTTGAATTACGATTATTCAAACCTCTTAATAACATCACCGCTATTACGATACACTATGAACATAGTACTCGATGAGACAATTTTAACGACACCTCACTCAACGTTCTATCGCATCGGAAACCGGAGAAATACTAATTTTAGTCCGCGCCGAGCGGCGCAAAATATTTCTATTTCTCCCCCAGCTCACCCCGCGCTGGATGATGCAATAGCCCGCTTATACTGAGCTATTTATTATCTTTGTTCCTTTATCTGTCGAATGGTGCCTCATATAAGCGTGAATCTTTTGTCGTTTAGATAATATTCCAATTTCAAACGTGACGTGAAAACGTAACGCTCGATTTTCTGGTTGGGGTGCCTATTGCTGGCCTGAAAGGTAAGACGTATACTACGTCAAAATTATAGTGTTTTTTGTACGTTTATACGTTTGCAATCATAACAGTTTGATGGCTGTCTGTGATGTGCTTTGATCAAAGCAATACGTACGTTCTACTGTAATGTATTTGTATTACATTATTACCATCAAATGAGTGTGTTCAATCGAAACTTCCCCACATAAATAATTAAATTTTTACGAGTTAAACAACCAGACCTTGATAAACCTTGCACAATATATAGGTAGTTAAATCATGGTTGTTACTAAAAGAATGGTTGTTGCTTATATATTATCAGCATCCTCGTTACCTCCACAACACGGAATAGGCAAGGGGCTGCCTGTTCCGCCTTTAAAAATTATCCAGCCACTTGCGTCCTGGGTTTACTCACACACCTGTGTCCTGTAGGTTTGTATTTCTAAACCTGCTTAGCCAGTCTAGTGCCTGACATTTTTTCAACATTTTTAAGTTGTTGAGGGTATCTCTCTTCTTCTAATATTCCGCACAACTTTCTATCTACTCTATCAAAGACTTTCTCAAAGTTAACGAAAGCATGGATTCTTTATTCTTTATTGAACTCGCAATGCTTCTCAATGATTTGTGTAATAATAAAAACATTATCTATACCAAGATTTGCTCTTCTTAATTCCTAATGTTCTTCTTCATCATCATCATTATCATCATCGTAGTCGTCGTCGTCGTCGTCGTCTCCTCCTCCTCCTCCTCCTCCTCCTCCTCCTCCTCCTCCTCCTCCTCCTCCTCCTCCTCCTCCTCCTCCTCCTTCTTCTCCTTCTCCTTCTTCTTCTTCTTCTTCTTCTTCTTCTTCTTCTTCTTCTTCTTCTTCTTCTTCTTCTTCTTCCTTTTCTGTTAACGCTTGAAAAAGCATTCAACGCATTCAGCATGAATTCTCTCATGTAACAGGCATACAATTTGTTCAGCGTTGCCTACGTCTCCCTAGAGTCATCTTTCGTTAAAGACAAAAACTGACTTCAGAATTCAAGTGCAAACTGTTAATATGTTGTATCTCACAGCCACCTGTACATTTCCCATATTCCTAAAACCATTTTGTTCTTCCAAAATAAAGTGCTTGGAAATAGTCTGCAGACGGTGGTTTATTATCCTTGCATACATTTAACATGATAATGTTTTTAGGCTGGGGGTCATTCTACAAAATGCGTGATGCAAAATGTGTAACGTCATCGAAAAATGTAACGCTCCAGGTGATGTTAACACTATATTTTTTCCACACTTTCGATTCCCCACAGTCTAGAAATCTTATTTTTAAAGTCTAAAAACATTATCATGCTTCAATGTTTCGGTTTCGTCGAAATTCTTTTTAAGAAACAGTAATATAACAAAATTATTTTTGTATCCAGTATCATCCAAACATGTTCCCCTATAGTTGTAAGGCATTCCGATTTCCTTTCTTAAAAATAGACACCACCCGAGCAGTTAACCAATCATGTAGGGCCTGTTGTCTTTTCCAACACATACTGTAGAAATGTAATAATCTAAGTTCATACAAGATATCCCTATACTTGCTTGAACAATTCTGCGTTCAAACCATCGAACCGAGGCCAGTTGCGACCCAAGCGTCTAAAAACCGGACAGTTGCAACCGACGTGAAAATTTGAACCCGCTCAGTTGCGATCAATTGGATTATCACGTTATTATAATAATATAAAAATTACCATTATAATACTATTCATTCAAAGCCTAACCAAACCTAACCTAACCTAACTTCACCTAACCTAACTTCTCCTAACCTAACCTAACCTAACTTAACCTGACCTAACCTAACCGAACGTAACAAAAATATTGGAAGAAAGAGGTTACTCGCACAAATGAAAAGTTACAGAATTCAAATTTCATCGAAGTACAGAATAGGAACGTTTCTAAATGACAGATTCGGTCAGTAAATGATAGTGCGGAGCGCAATTAACCACGTAAGAAGAGACAAAAAAGTTGTTTTGTCGCAACTGACCGAGACGGAAACCATCATGTCCTGTTGCTTTTCGATTTTTATTTCTTCCAAGAGTTGCTTCAAGCTCGTCCATTGTTATTAAGTCTCCCTAGTAGGTAACCAAGTTGTTGGTTTCTATATTCCTATGCTCGGCTTTAACAGTATCATTAGACCACAGAGCTTTAAATTAGTTTATAATTTTATATATATACGGGTTAAAACGTCCTGCGACGTTGTCCGATGTTTAATTGCCAATATCTCCTGTCGTTGCAGTTTTCTTCGGTTAGACCTCGTACACTCATTGATCGCCTTACACCCTGTATCCATGTTACTTTTGGCCTTCCCCTTTTTCTGTTTTCCTGTCGTATCCATTTCATCACTCTCTTTGGCAACCTCTCCTCCCCCATTCTCTGCACGTGCCCATACCAAGTTAATTGGTTTTTTTCTCGATGTGCTCTAAAACAGTTTCTTTTATATTTACTTGTTGCTTAATTGTTTCGTTTCTGACCCGGTCTTTTTTTTTTTTTTTTTTTTTTTTTTTGGGAGAGAGGACCAAACTGGTCCTCTCCGGCTGTTTTGGAGCAAGCTCCCTTCAGCCATGTGGAAATGGAAATGTGGGTAGGTAGCGTACGCCAGCAATGTCCGGGCGATGAGAAGGTGTTGTTACCAGCGAAAAGGGCGGATGTTGGTGTACAGGTGTTTGTAGCCTCAAGGAGAGGGGGTGGTGGGGTAATCAGTGCCAAACTTACGGACTGTAATACCAGTGTCGTGTGCAGTAATTGACGCTAAAGTTAGTGAGAAGCGTCGAACTGATGTCAAGGGCATGGGCGGGTTAAGGAACAGGTTGTTGGGTTTTAATTGGGCTAAAATGGAGGGTTTTGTTTTTATTTACTTAAGGGTAGCGACGACGTTGAAGATGTAGGGAGATGAGATACTGTTTTTTTTTCCCCCATTGAAGTTGTAGGAAGAAACAGGAGGACAGGGTGATTTAGGATTTTTTAATTTTTTTATATACTTTTTATTGTTTATTTTCTGTTTTTTATATTATTTTTAAATTTTTCTATTTCGATAGAGGAGGACCCTAATTTTGATGTTCTACATATATATTTTAAAGCGTCAATTTCTGTGGCTTCTATCTTTCTTTTCAGATATTCTATTATTCTCCATGTCTCAGACCCATATACTAATGTGCGCTTAACCATTGTGTTGTAAATTCTCATTTTCCTTTGTTTTCCTATTTCGGTGCTCCACAGTATTCCATTTAGAGACTTAATTATTGTTCTTGCTTTGTTCACTCTACACTTTATTTCTGTATCGTCTGTCCCTTCCTTGTTAAAATTTATTCCCAGACATTTGTAATTCTCACATTTTGCTACAATTTCACCGCTTTCCAATACTATGTCGGTCGTGTCCTCTCCTATACACAAATACTGTGTTTTTTCCACAATCATCTCCAGTCCCAATTTTCCGTATTCTTCCTTCAGTTTGCGAAGGAAATTACTTTTCAGTAATTTTAAATTTAGTAAATTCCAGACTTATTAAAGAGGCAACCTTACTTTATGTTTTGAGTTAGGAAATACTTTTATCTTTTGCTACTAGGCTATATAAACTTGTTACAAAACGACGAGAGACACTTTCACCTTTCGCTATAAAACCCAGTTACTCTTACAATATCCAATATACTGTTGAGAGTAGTAAAGGTACACAGTTTATAGCAGACAGACTCAGACTACGTAGAGGAAGGTCACGGGCAGTAGTGTGAATGCACTGAGCTGACACGGGGGCGCGACGCTGCACATTGCTGCTGCGTACAATGCACTGTAGCGTTTGTGTCTGTCGCCCACCTGTTAGCGTCGTCCTTAGGTCTGGTTACATAATAAAGATAGTTTATAGCAGACAGACATAAGGGTAATCCCTATATATATATTATAAGAGTAACAAATTGTTATCGCGAAATGAGAAAGTATTATTCGCCGTGATATAAAATACAAAGAAAATTTATCGCTTCAGTAAATTTGAAATTTCTGTAAACTAAAATTATTATAATTTAATTAAATTTTAGTACGTATTTCAAGTAGTTATCTTTCAGTAGTAACCATGAATTAATATATTCTCTAGTTATTTAACTACGAAAAATTTAATTACTTATGTAAACGTTTCGAGTAATCACACACACACACACACACACACACACACACACACACACACACACACACACACACACACACACACACACACACACACACACACAGTTACCAAAATGAGATGTAAGAAAGATAAATTACAGTAGATCGTATATATTGCTTTGATCAAAGCACATCACAGACAGACATCAAACTATAATTTTTGCAAACGTACAAAAGTACTAAAAAAAAGCTATAACTTTTTAGTACATTAACCACGTCTGCACGTAAAACGATGTTAACGCACTCTTGCGGCATAATTGTGCGCTAATAGGACGGACTATGCACCGAGACCAAAGGGTCGCTCACGTAACAGAGAGTCGCAAGCAGCCCACACTTGCGATCAGCTGAGTACGTTGACATTGCCGTGACCTTTACCCCATCTCTCCAGCCGATTCTCACTCTGTCTGTCTGTCTGTCTCTCTCTCTCTCTCTCTTTATCTGCTTGTCTGTCTGTCTCTCTCTCTCTCTGCTTGTCGGTCTGTGTATCTCTTCCTAACTCTCTCTCACTCTTCATCCATCTATCTGTTTCAGTTTCTCACACTTACTATGTAAGCCCTAAAATTTTAGTAAATAACATAACTTGAATATTTTGATGATTAAATTTATATCGTAAGCTCTCACGGCCGATGTCAACATTATTGAATTAATAACAATAAACTGGGCTGTTATGCCGCGGTCGGTTGCTGTGTTCACTAACGACACCATCGGCTACCTTTCAATCCCACCCTCGCGGATCTTCTTCAGGGGATCGTACAAGATCCGTTGCTCTTAACCGTTGTCACGTATCGTTGGTCCAAGATCTGCCGTACTTGTTTGTTTAACGCTCGGTCGGTTTGCGGCCTGAAGAAGAAGAAGGATGCCCGACAGTAGGATGGAAACGATGTCGCCAGTGAATGGCAACCGAGCATGGCGCAACAGCCCAGTTTATTATTATCTAAGTAATATTTTCCACAAAATAATTATCACACGTAAATAAAGAAAGGAAATTTTCCAACATGTAAACACGCTGTGAATGAATGAATGAACGTATATGTAAGGTGCAGCAACGTGCAGTCCGGTGTCAGCTGAGTGCATTCACATTGCTGGTCGTGACCTTTCCCTAAGTAACCTGTCTGCAATAAACTACCTTTACTGCTTGCAACAGTGTATTTATTATCAAAACAGCAAAGGGATTTTATAATGAGATAGAAAGTGTTTCGCGTTGTTGTGTAAAATAAAAAACATATTTTTCTTCTTACAAAATTTGAAATTTACGAGGGTATGAGTCACACCTACTGGAATAAGAACAAAAGACGTTACTGCAGAATATAGCTTGGACGTTGACGTAGGAATAAAAAAGGTTACGACTTAAAACTTGTAAGTTTATAAAATATTGTTTCACTAAAAAAAATGCTCTAATCCCTAAATTTTCTTTTCTTCTTCTTCTTCTTCTTCTTCTTCTTCTTCTTCTTCTTCTTCTTCTTCTTCTACTTGTTCCTGTTCTCGTTCCCGTTCCCGTTCTCGTTCTTTTTCTCGTTCTCGTCCTCGTTCTCGTTCTCGTTCTCGTTCCCGTTCCCGTTCCCGTTCCCGTTCCCGTTCCCGTTCCCGTTCCCGTTCTCGTTATGTTTCTCGTTCCCGTTCTCGTTCTCGTTCTCGTTCTCGTTCCCGTTCCCGTTCCCGTTCCCGTTCTCGTTCTCGTTCTCGTTCTCGTTCTCGTTCTCGTTCTCGTTCTCGTTCTCGTTCTCGTTCTCGTTCTCGTTCTCGTTCTCGTTCTCGTTCTCGTTCTCGTTCTCGTTCTCGTTCTCGTTCTCGTTCTCGTTCTCGTTCTCGTTCTCGTTCTCGTTCTCGTTCTTTTCCCGTTCCCGTTCCCGTTCTCGTTCCTGTTCCTGTTCCCGTTTCCGTTCCCGTTCCCGTTCTCGTTCTCGTTCTTCTTCTTCTTCTCCTTTTCTTTCTCCTCAACCCAGTAGTTGGTGTGTTAGCTACTTCTTCCTTTCCGTAAACAGCTTCTTGGTCATCCGTAAACAGCCTTTACCCCATCCATGAACTCGTGCAGGAACGTCTCCTGCCCCTACGTAGGGAGGGTAGGGTAATCTTTCTGCCCACGATATTCTTAAGGCCGTACTTCGGCCACCATCTCTCGTCCCTCTTATAAAATACATAATAATATATCTAACACGACTTTGAAACTCTCCAGTCATACTGAATGAGATCAATTCTGTTAAATTCCAATTCCGAAGGCTCACAGTACACTAGATGAGAGACCCTAGCCTGATAACTATACCTCCCGCGGGCAGCGACAGCGGCCGTCGAGGTGCTTGCGACGTCGGTCCCCTCGCACGCCGCGACGACTTTCCGACCTTTTTCGAAGCCGTCGCGCTCGTGCAGTTTCGCCACGGACGTGCTGGTACTGATCGATGGCTGATTGCACTTCCCTTACATTGAGATTCGTTCTATGTATTTTCTTGGGAATTTTTTTGAGTATGGGGTCAAGAGAATCTAGAGAGATAGTACCTTTGTTGACGCGTTGACTGGTTCCTCACAAATTCTCAAGATTGGATAACGTGATGTTAACTCCCAACGGAGCCTCCGCCTCTCTCTAACTAAGACCGTACTGCGTGGTGAAGTGCCACACCCCACAAGACGTGAACTCCTCGTTGATGCAGAACAGTACGAATCTAGACCGGAAGGTTGACAAATATTCCTGGTGTAGGGCAGCAGTAGCCACCAGTACCAAGTTAAGGCCTAACGGAAATAATCCTGGACCGGCTTATCTTTCGAATATTACAAACGGAGATCCAGTCGGCTTGAATACTGCGTACCCGAGCTGTTGCCTAGCAACAGCTAGGAGTTATTGATCGAAAGGTTAGGAGATAAAACCCGTATACAAAAATCACCTGGCCCTCCAGGTTGGGGGTTTTGCGTCGGGTTGACATCCTGGAAAAGTACAAATAAAATTGTTACGAAACGAACAACCAAACTTTGGAAAGGACTGTCTTTTTGGGAAACGTACTGGAACTGGAATATGTGCTAAACGATCTCAGAAGGATGTATGTGAGGTGTACTCCTAACACTGAGATGCCCTCATAGGAGACTTTGGAGAAGATTGGTGTTGTAAGCGAGGGCTCATGTTAGGCAGTAGTGCTGAAGACATAAAAGATGGGCCGACATAGTGAAATTTAAAATTTTTGACGATTTACTTTTGATTTGTAACCAATAAAATTTTTCAAAGTTTACTTTTTAAAGCTTAAATAATCGAAAGATGTTGACGGGATATTTTGTTTGGCATCAAAATCAGTGTGACAATACAGCGGCAGTATAATGAGCGGAAATTTCATATCCGTCGCCAGACGCCGCGGGGCCCGACCCGCGCCTCGCGCACTCCCGGTACCAACTCATGGTCATGCATGCTTCGCAGTGGTGTACCCGATCGAACGTGACCACATTATGTCTCCTTCTTCTTCTCCTCTTCAAGGATTAGGTAATAAAAACCTGTCCCGGCACCGTCACCCATCTCATCCTCGGACGACCCACTTCTCTTCTAACAATATTCTTTGCCATAGTCCTACTGCCACAGATTCCAGGCCTTACTCCGAGACTGCTTTGGATACTACAAGTATTTCAAAGTTTTATATGATCAGGTTACTGGCCTGTTGCAGAACCTCCTACCAGGAGGGACCAGATACTCTTCTGTCAGGGTTACCATACCTTAGACGAAAGGCCTCTGTTTTGGGGAGCAGGAGATTCGCCCTCCCCCTTCTCGTTCTGAGATAGGATTTGGTGGCTTTGTATCAGTTATTCTAATACTGAACGTTTCTTAGTATTTCCTGTGCTCACCTATCGGCATCAGAGAGCACTCTAAGATCCTAACCAACCCAAAATTAAGAAAAAGGAAGACACCTTAGCACTCGATTACTCTAATAGTGTCGGAGTCAGAAAAGAACAAAGTGCAGTGAAGACAGACTAGACAGAAAAGACTAAAGGAAGGGTCCTCATCCAAGACAAGTTAAAACAAAGTGAGAATTCAGCTAGGGCACATCGGGATTGCAAAACCGTATCCACAAGATGTGGACCCCTGAATGCACCACATTATGTCAATCGCGTTATTAGTCACAAAATTACATTGAATGGATCGTACTGCAAACGTTACATCGGCCTCGGACACAACATGCCGGTCTGATTCTAAAGACGTATTCACATCAAAATAAAGTGAATGACATGTAAGTAGATTGACTATAGCTTAATAAAAAGCAATTGGTTAGACCAGCATTTATGGTGGCAAGAATAAAAGCTACACACAAAACAAACAGCTAGAGCAGTAATTTCAACAATAATAAATACTGAAGTGAGATAAATATCGAGTGAGGACTAAGATAGTTATAGACACCAGAACTTTAGAACAAGTGAGCAGTTTCAAATATCTCGGCTCTGCAGTAATCTATGAATCTGAATATGATATAAGAGAGGATAAATAAAAAAATAATTAGGAATATTTGTGGTACGATTAATAGAAATCTTAGAAATAAAAAACAGGACACTCCACAAGGATTAAATTTTATAAGACAATTGCAATAACCCCGTTGATTTATGGCGTGGGTCATGACATAAAAGGAAAGCGGCAAAATTCAAAGTGCTGAAATGCGGTTTTTTTCAAAATACTTTAAATTATACATTGCAAGATAGAATAAGGAATGAAGATATCAGAGTAGAACTCGAAGTAAAGTACATAAATAAAATTATTTCAATTTACATAATATAATGATGGGATCATCTGCGAAGGATCCCATTATTTAATTTTATTTTCTCATTGTACTAATTTAGTTTGTTCTGATTAGATTAAGTTGTTTCTTTTGTACAATCCAAATAACCCATGACACAACACACATACCCAACATCACATTAATGAAACTGATTTATAATTTTTATATTTTTCTATAATATGTATGACATGTTGTTATGTATGACTTTGACTGTACACCGACTTTAATTTTTTATTAACCTGAGAAAGAGTTCTTATGTTATTGAATCTAAAGGAGCTACCGAATGAAGAGAAAGGCATTCCATGTCAATAAATTTTAATGCATGTAAAAAAATGTAAAGTGTAATAAAATAAAGCTGCGAATTAAGACAAGACTGAACAAGAGTTAATTTTTATTTCACTTTACATAAATTGGCACTAACAACTAGGGGCTCTACAGGATAAATTTACAATGGGTAAGATTTACAATTAAGATTTATATTATATTATACTAGAAAAAAACCACGTTACATAAAATTGGCGACCAACTTGAGAGCTAGAAAAAAGGAAACAAAGAATAAATAAATAAGAATTGAACAGAATTATCATTGTTATTTCTAGCCGGCGATTATACAGAAGTAAACAAGATGTGCAGGAGAGGAACCTCATTTAAGAAAAACAAGACAGCTAATACTGAAATCAATATGGAAGAGAAGGAGGCTCAACCTGCGCTAGAAGTGGAGATAGAAGCCAGCAATATAGAAGAAAATCAACCCAGCAAACCAGCATATACGGAGAACGTAAGCATATACAGGAAATGATAAGGCTTATGGCCAAACAGTTAAGTCAGAAAATAGAAGATAATAGTAAAAAGATGGAAGAGAAAATGGAAGATACCAATAAGAAAATAGAAGAACAAATGACTGAAATCAGAAAGGATCTGAAAAATCAGGTGGAAGAAAGCACTGAGAACTTGAAGCAGCAGATCATAGTGGAAATTGCTGAGATTAATCAAAAAAAAGACAAGTACAACAAAACAATCAAACAGCAGATTTCTGAAACCAACGAACAGCTAAAGCAAACAAGTTTGGATCTACAGCAATTCAAGGGAGATGTCTGCATACAGATTGACCATGTAGAAAATAATAATATAATAAGAATGGAATCATTGCAGAAAGAAACACAAGAGAAAATAGAAAAGGTGCATGGGAAGGTAGAAGAGAAAATAGAGCACATGGAAGTCAACATTAATAGTGTAAAAAACCAAGTAACTAATAATACGGAGAAAATAGAAGAGATAAATCAAAGAGAATTAGTAAATATACGGGAAGAATTGGAGATGATTAGGAACAGGCCATTTAATGTACCTAATTTCCAACATACTGATAATAGAGAAATGATTAATTTCAAGAATTACAGAAAGAACCCAATGGAATTCTTAGAAAGGATTGAAGAGAACATTACAAAAAACAGAGAAACAAGATGGACAGTAATTGACGAACACTTTAAGGACATGACTGATAACTGGTGGACAGCAACCCGACATGACATAAATGACTATCAAGAGTTTAGGGCGTTGTTTAAAGCAAAATATTGGTCTGAATCCACCCAAAACATAGTGCGAGACAATTTATGCAATGGCAAATGTGATCCACAAAGAGGTCAACCACAACGGCATATTTCTTGGGAAGGTGTGCCTAGATAGAAACCTGGAACCCAAGATACCAGAGGAGCGCCTGGTAACTAAACTCTCTTATCACTATGAGGAAAGGATTGCCAGAGCAAGACTTTTCGGACAGATCAAAACGATACAGTCCATGGCAGCACTGTTAGAAAACTACGAGCATGAAAATTATTACCGCAGACGTAGACACAGAAATGACAACCAGCTAAGGGACAGAAATAATACTGCCAACAACAATAATCAGAGTAATAATGGCAACCGTGATAATCGGTCACGGGTAAACTATGTGCGATCACAAAATCGAGAAAATAACCGCGGTCCTAGAAGACAATACTATGAAGGACGCAGGAGCTTAGAACTAAACCACCAATACCCGAATAATAATAGAGACGATAACTATAACAACAATAATTACAACAGAAGTTACCCAAGAAGAAGCAGAAGTATTGAAGATAATAGGAGAACGAATAATTATAGCTCAATGGAGGACACCAGCGAGGACAGACGTAATATAATTAGCATCGATAACCACCATAACAACGATATCAGGGACAATGACGAAAACCAGAATTTAAACGAGAGGCGGCGGTGAGAAATCATAATGGCCCATCACTGATTCGATCTTCTGGGTACCGACTTAGACTACAACACCACATACCCAACAAGACTATTATTGTAATTAACAGTAATTGTTTAAAAAACATCCGAGAGGGCCTGTTAACCGAAGAATCTGCCCATATAGAAAGTAACAATAATGAAATCACATACATTAGAGCTGACGTAAATGGGATTCCAACCGAATTAATAATAGATACTGGGGCGAACGTTTCATTGATTGACAGCACGGAGTTAAATAGATACAAAGGGAATGAAAGAAAATAATACCAACACGACCCGTTAATAACGTAACACTAATTGGAGCTACTGGACGCTAGAACAAGTCTGTAAAGAAACGGGTATTGCTAGACGTAAAAAGTAATGGTTCAACATTTCCCATAATATTTTTGGTAGTCAGGGACCTACCATTTAATTTATTAGTAGGGTGTGATATGCTAGGGCAGTATTCGGCTATAATTGACCTGAGCAGACAGAAGGTGTCTCTGATCTCAGACGATTTATTATGGACGGCTGAGTTAATTGGAAGCCAATGTGCCCCTCAGAACCGTGCCAGCTACTATGTTAGGGAGGATAAATATAATGGATATGGTTCATTACAAAATAGCATAGAATATCATAACAATAATGAAGAAATATGGCGGAATAAACTAGAAGAGATCCAGAGATTCCAGGAAGAAAAAACGGGGTTAAGCCTAACTGAAGAACAAGTGGATAAGCTAATATCATATCAATATATAGTAAATATAAACATATTTTCTCCGACATGCTCTACAGGATAAATTACATTGAAGGGTTAGATTTACAATTAAGATTTATATTATATTATACTAGAAAAAAAAACCACGTTACAATATATACATTATTTATAGTTTGTGTTATGTAATACAGTACACTCTCACTTTCACTAATCTGTGTATTTGACATTGATACAGAAACAAGGTTTTACAAAGGCGACTGCTTTTGTAACTCACCACTTTCTGCTTAATGCATATTAAAAGTTTTAAGATACAAGAAACGTGTTTATATTTCTTACTATGAATATAATAACAAATTGTACTAGTAATATACAATACTGTAATATACATTCATCTAAAAATATGACGTATAACATATTGATGTATGTAATGTATATTGTATGTGTCAGTAGTCGGTTGAGTGGGGGGGGGGAGGTTAAAAGAACGCATTAAACACAATGCAGACCTACTACATATTTCCATCATAGTGCTGTCGTATGGAAAACAAAAGTAGAAAGTTACTGTTTTCCAGTTGTTTGAGCAGTTAATTTGTGGGAAATTCTAAGTAAGTTGTGTCGAGACAGTTCATCTAACAAGCATGATGCAAGCGACTGAGCATCGTGTTTAGGAGGAGCAATGAAACCCCAGAATCTTTCAACCGGTTTACCTTTTATTATATAACGATACACTATGCCATTCCAAAAACACTAGTAACATCAGTGGTCTCATCAGCAATTACAGCCAAATAATCCGCTTCTTGTATCGTACTCGCTATTTTTTCATGGCAAATTTTTAACATTATATTTAAAAGTTCACTTTGAATGGTTTTTGAGATGCTCTTAAATACAAAAACAAGTGAGTACCTAATGGCATAGCTTGGTGCGAGCCAATCATACACCATCTTTATTGTGATTGGCTGATGGTGTCATTTTTACCTGTACGTGGGACTTTGCTGACTTTATAAGTACAGGTAGCACGGCAGGACGACTTTAGCCTATACCACAGTACTGTGGGCCTGTACGTAAACACCCGGCGTTAAGGATTTTTATACCACTGATGATGGCAGCCAGTGGAGCTGCCGAAACGTTTGGTTTTGTTATAAGCCATGGACCACGGCCAAACAGCCCGGATATCATGAACTCTTATCTGATATCAGCTCTTAAATACAGTTGCTTACTCTAAATGATTTTTCATTGGTGTGTCGGGATTAGAACTGATACCAATTAAGCCTCGAAATACACCAGGATCTGACGAAGATTTAGTCTCATCATGACCCGGCAAAGATAATTCAGAAGCTCCACAGAAACGGATGGAGTTCATTATTATATTTATGATGTACCGATGATTGCGTACTCTTTTGTTGTGTTAAAAAATATTTCGTCTGTATTCACTGTCCAGCTGCTATGTTATACGTACCAAAAAGAGAAAACTGAAAAGAAATTTTTATATATACACTTGACGCGCCTGATGTCATACAGTTTCGGATAGATGATTAATATCTTTCATTCCGAATTTTGGCCAGAGGTCCTCCCCTCCAAACAATAAACATGGTAAACAAAATAAAGAATTTCTTTCGTCACAACCACATAACCAGTCAGTATTTTCGTAATATTTTAGTATAAATGGTCGATTAAATTTTCGACCCCCTGATTTTACAATTTGATTTATTATTAAGGGAGGCATTTGGCGTTCTAGTCTATTGGTTCTTATCGCTATTCATTTTAAACTAAAAAAACACGTTGTTTAAAGGCACGCAGAATCAGTAACTCCAAAAAGCACAAACACAAAAGCACACAGCAGCACTACATAAAGAAAAAATAATACTTAACACACAATTTAATTAATACAAAGTCATTTGACACTTAATTATCCCAATCGCAGTTATACAAAATTATTACCACAATTTTATATTTCTAATAGTAATTTTGTACAAACCACTATGTTATCTTTGGTATTGACGAGCGCTTTCGGCAGTCAAGCCATCTTCAGGTCATTTATCAACGATGGTAAAGCGCTCGTCAATACCAAAGATAACATAGTGGTTTGTACAAAATTACTAGTAGAAATATTTGAGACCACTAACACTCCAATACAACAATAATATAATTTTATAAATTCAAACAATGGGTAACGTTTACCTTGACCACAATGTAAACTCTAAACCTGACACAACTTACAAATCAAGAAGACTGTGCTGACTTCATGACACAAGTAAGGATGCGCTACAACGCTACTAGTGGAGCGTTGCAGAAACTTTGCAACCCCTAGCTTACATTGGGAACATAGGGCGATTGTCAAGAGTAACGCACGTCCTCCCATACGTTTGTGTAGTAAGCTCTGCCATTGTTGCAAGCGGCGTACAACCACCAGCCTGCGCGACACATTTGAATTGTACGCGAACATTACCGCGTAGGATCTAATACACTCTCCGTTGAAATGTATGATACTTTTAGCTGCTTGATGTTTTCGTATACTATTTTGTGGTTTAGTTATTCTATTTTGGTGGTTGTGCAACGCTGAAACCATAACACCACCCGCCACTGGTGTTTGTATCGTTTATACTATTGTAATTCGTGACGAGAATGTTAAATGAAATGTGTACTTTCAAATTTTTGTTTTTTAATTAACAAATAATTGATGAGCGTGTTTAATCAACTGTTGCGGTAAAGTCAGGGTCAACGTCAACGCACTCAGCTGACACTGCTCCTCCCGCCAACCCCCTATAACATTGTGGGCGACGCTTCAGTGCATAAAGCGTTGTTGCACAATCCAATTACTGTATTGTTTGCACAAACACAACAGTCTCAGTCTGCGTTCGCCGCACGTCTTTGGAAACATCGTAATAACGATCTTCTTCTTCTTCTTCTTCTTCTTCTTCTTCTTCTTCTTCTTCTTCTTCTTCTTCTTCTTCTTCTTCTTCTTCTTCTTCTTCTTCTTCTGCTCCTCCTCCTCCTCCTCCTCCTCCTCCTCCTCCTTCTTCTTTCTCTTATTATCCTTCTTCTTATTTCTCTTCTTCTTCTCCTCCTCCTCCTCCTCCTCCTCCTTCTTCTTCTTCTTCTCTTCAAGGTTTAGGCTATATAAACCTGTTCTGGCACCCATCTCATTTTTGGACGACCCACCTCTCTTCTACAAATGACTTTATAGTTCAGTGCCGCTTTCGGCAATCCATCCTCTGTCATCCTTTGCAGGTGATCCGACCATTTTATTTCGTAAATTTAAATAACTATTCATTTATGTCCTTTACTTCGAGTTCTTCTCTGATATCCTCATTCCTTATTCCATCTTGCAATGTATAATTTATAAAGTATTTCGAAGAAACTCCATTTCAGCACTGTGAACCTTGCCGCATTCCTTTTTTGTCATGACCCACGCCTCACTCTCAAACGTCAATGTGGGTATTGCAATTTTGCAATTATCTTATAAAATTTAATCCTAGTGCTGTGTCGTGTTTTATTTCTAAGATTTCTACGAATCGTACCATAAATATTTATAAATTTATTTATCTGTAATAACGATGTAAATTTTAATCAAACCGTATAATGTCTAGAGTTCATAAGGATTTCAAGGCCAGCATCCACATAATTGGAAAAAATATTGCCCTGGCTGTTAGGCCGTGGTCTAAAGTCTATGGTGACAGACGTTTCGACCTCACTATCGCCCGGCCTACCAAGGTACTCAAGACTGCCTTCTTCTATGTCGGATGATGGTTGAACAGTTTGTGCAAGTACCTGCCGGTGTGCGTTGGGTTCCTGTATACTTTGAGTCCTAGGCTCCCGTTGGCTTTCTAAGGATCAGGATATCGAGGACAGCCAGCTGGTCGTATGTTTCTTTCTTCACGCTGTTGAGGTGCGCCAGGGAACGTCCGATCTCTTCTTCCCCTTGACAACAGACTACGAAGATATCGTCTACGTACCGTAACCCGGTCTCGGTCAGTTGCGACGAAGCAACGCCTGTTTTACCTATTCTTAGGCGGCGAATTGCGCCCCGCACTTTCACCTACTGGCTGATTCTGTCATTTAGAAACGTTTCTATTCTAAACTTCGATGAGGTTTCAATTCTGCAACTTTTTGTTTTGCGCGAATAACCTCTTTTTCCAATATTTTTGTTACGTTAGGTTAGGTTAGGTCGATTAGGTTATGTTAGGTCAGGTTAGGTTAGGTCAGGACAGGTCAGGTCAGGTCAGGTTAGGTTAGGTTAGGTTAGGTTAGTATAGGTTAGGTTAGGTTAGGTTAGTATAGGTTAGGTTAAGTCAGCTTATGTTAGGTTAGGAATGAATAGAATTATAATGGTAATTTCTACATTATTATAATAACAAGAAAATGGAATTGGTAGCAACTGACGAGGTTCAAATTTTCACCTCGGTCGCAACTGGCCGGGTTTTATACGATTGGGTTGCAACTGACGACGGACCCAGAAACCAACATCTCGGCTTCAGCGGGGCAGACGAAATCGCCTACTGGACTCAAGAGACTACCCATGGCAACACCGTCAACCATCTCGTAGAAGTTGTCATCGGTATATTGGAATTAGGTCGTCATGAGAATTTGCGGGACCAACGCAGTCACGTCCGCCGGGAACAAGTTGGCGATGGACGTCCCGTACGGGAACCAAGGCGAATAGGGAGACAACGTCGACGTCGTTCAGTGGTTACTGACTACGTAACCTTTGTCAGTGTTTTTTTGCAGCCTTCTGCACTTAAGATGGACGTCGAAAGCACGGACGAACGTTTGCATCAAACAACCGTGGACAACGACATTACAGCCCGGCAACCAGAAGGTCACATAACATAATATTATACTATTTGTAACTTTGTTTATACATTAATGTAATATTGTAATAAAGTAATGTTTCAATATTTATTTATTACTAGCGAGTACCCGGCATGCGTTGCAATGCCACTCAAAGAAAGAAAGTGTTTGTGTTTTAATTCTGTTTATTGAAGTGCTTTTGGATACACAATATTTTTTGTTTTTTCGTCTGGTGCGTACATGAATAAATAGGTTTACAGTAGGTTTCTTAAAAATAAATAGCTGTTGCCCACGACTTCGTTCGCGTGGTCTTCAATTTAATGCGATAATATATTTAGAACAGAATCTATTCCATTGGGTTGCCATAGTAACCAGATCTAATAAGTTAGTTTTTAAGACTCCAAACGACCCCCCAGAGGATCGTATCGAAAAAAAACACCTGTCCTATGTTGGTTCTCCCATTGCGTAAAATATTTGTGCCAAGTTTGGTTGAAATCGGTCCAGTGGTTTAGGAGGAGATGTAGAAGACCCCAAAGGACCCCCCGAAGGATCATATCGAAAAAACACATATCCTATGTTGGTTCTCCCGTTGCGTAAAATATTTGTGCCAAGTTTGGTTGAAATCGGTCCAGTGGTTTAGGAGGAGATGTGGAAGACCCCAAAGAACCCCCAAAAGGACCCCATCGAAAAAACACCTACCCTATGTTGGTTCTCCCGTTGCATAAAGTATTTGTGCCAAGTTTGGTTGAAATCGGTCCAGCGGTTTAGGAGGAGATGTGGAAGACCGCAAAGAACCCCCCAAAGGACCCCATCGAAAAAAATTCAGAAACCTTCGCGGGCGTGCGCACAACAACTCACCGAAGTTTCATCGCAATCGGATGAATGGTATAGGAACGCATACGGGACAAAGAAACAAAGAAACATTCATTTTTATAGATATAGATGTAATACATATATACACATAAGAAGTGTTGAGAAAAACGTGAAGGACTATCTATACAGGTAACTATACAATCAGACTGGAAAGTGTTAAGAGACTCAAGAAAGAATGGAACGTTAACGTTAAGTCGGGCAATACATGCAGCGAGGTGCTGAAGATCATGATGATAATATGTGTAACTAACAAAGACGCATATAATTGTGTCACTTTGTGTAAGTCAACTGAAACCCACTAGAAGGCAGCAATAAAAGATCTGTATTCGGCAGACGAAACTCTTGAGTGCTTTATCGCTGATTTGGTAATAAAAGTTGGTTGGCCACAGTGATTGGACAGAGAATAACTTGCCTCGCATTATTTTTTTATGACAACTGTTCTGCTTTCTTCTGGCGCTACTTAAACTTTTCAACCACGTTTGGTTCACAGCGTAACAAGATACTTTTAATCACTTCAAACATGTTTCACTTGTCAACCTCAATACTAATTGTTTGTAGACATTTAGAAAAAATTTTATTTAGGATATCATTAGTGACGCATATAGGGTAAGTTCATTTACCGATGTTTGAAAGCTATGAAATAGTTTTATTTGCTATTACCGTCTACATAATGAATACGTATATTAAGTGGTCACCATGTACGGCGTTGGTATGCAATTGGAGAACAGTAGCGCGTTTGCATATGTAGCTAGGGGCTACGCGTTCAAACTTGCTAATACTTAAATTGAATTAAAAATACTACTACTACTACTACTACTACTGCTACTGCTACTACTACTTCTACTATTATTCCTGCTGCTACTACTGCTGCTGCTGCTACTACTACTACTACTACTACTACTACTACTACTACTACTACTACTACTACTACTACTACTACTTACTATTACCAC
>CM068368.1:5128323-5253323 GCA_034769895.1 Magicicada septendecula | reverse complement strand
TAAATGGTGATGTGGAAAAATAAATGTAAGTTTTGTAGCAAATTAAATGTACTTTTATTCCATATTTTTTTCATTTGACTACCACTTTTTATTGGCGAGTTACGTGCGACTGAGCATTATTTATTAGCCGCCACTCGAAAAAAAATTTCGATAGCCTGTAAGTTTCTCATTGTTTCTAGCACAAAGAAATTAATGGTAATAGAAGTGACGTTGAATGAATTTCAAAAATGCGCTTTTATAAAGAAGAAAACAAAACAAAACAATACGTCTGTGAGGTGGGGGGGGGGGGACAAGAGCTACAGGAAACACAGTACGGGAAAGCGAGATAACATTAGTGCCGCAGAGAGGTAACACGTTGGTGGAGGTGAGGTAGAGCCAGTACATTACTGGCTAGTCGCTGCATTAATATAGCGAGTCAGCTGTTGTTGTGAAATATGGCTGCATTTTACGGCCACCCAGCGAGCGCCACCGCCATTTATTAAATTTAAGATTGTGCTGGCGATGTGTTTTTATTTTATTTTTATCTTCTTCTGACCACCTTTTTTAAGTGACTAGTTTTGCAGCGCAACGAAACTGGAAAATACAGAACCAAAAGTGGTTGATTGTATTTGTAACCTTGTTTTATTTTGCTAAGTTTAAAGTCGTTGAAACAGCCGAAAATGATAAAATGATCTAAATAACGGTGGAAGAAATAAAGGAACCTTTGGAAAAACAAAAAAAACGGAAAGTGTACAGGGCCAGGAAACGTCACCATTGAATTGATTAAATATGGACCAGATATATTGCTTGAAATTGTAGCAAACATATTTAATAAATGATTGGTACACGGTGATGATATCTCAGAAGACTGGAACATAGCATATATTAGCTCAATTTACGAAAAGGGCGATAAGAAGGCATGCCAAAATTATAGAGGCATAAGTGTGACAAGTGCAATGGGGAGGTTGTACGGTAGAATACTAAAGCATAGAATTGAAACGAATATAGACGACATAGAAGAGCAGTCTGTATTCCGTGCAGGACGATCATGTATTGACAACATATTTGTATTACAACAAATACTTGAAAAACAAAAGTCTCACAATCTGTATACGAACCTCGTATTTGTCGATTTAGAGAAAGCTTACGACACAGTACCCTTAAAAAGACTTTTTCAAACATTAACAAAATTTGGCCTGAGTAAAATTTATGTTCGCGCTGTCTGGAACATATATAAGTACTCAAAAGAGTTTGGTGAGAGTGGAAAATGTCGTGTCAGAATTGTCTCCTACCATAAAGGGGCTTAACCAAAGGTGCAGCTTGTCACCTACCCTATTTAAAATATATATCCAAGAAACCATTAGTAACTGGAGAAGAAAAACATCAGGAATGGGAATTCAAATGGATAAGCAGTGCTTGACAACTGTCCTATTTGCCGACGATCAGGTAATTACAGCGTGTGACGAGGACGACAAAGACTATATGTTTAGAAAGTTAAAAAAGGAGTACGAGAAATGGAGTCTAAACATAAACAGTACTAAAACAGAATATCTGAAAATAGGAGACATCCAAGAAGAAGACCCAGATCTGCAAATCCATAGAATCGGAAAAATGTAGCAAATACAATTATTCGAGAAGCTTTATTCAGAAGATGGAACAACAAAAAATGACATCAAAAATTGGATACAACAGGGAAAAAAGGCTATTCGTTTGCTAAACTCGTTACTTTGGTCGAACAAAATGAAACTTCACACTAAACTGACAATCTACACAACTATTGTGGAGCCCATTTTAACTTATGGCTGCGAATGCTGGCAACTTTCAGATAAAGAAAAAAAGTTGATAGAAACTGTGGAAATGGACTTCTTAAGAAGAGCGTGTAATATTTCTAGAATGCAACATGTTAGAAACAAAGATATAGGAACGAAAACAGGGCGCGTATTTACAACAGCAGAAAGAATATAATCCAGACACTTGCTATGGTATGATCCCGTAATGAGGATGGAGGAGAAGCGATGGCCAAAGAAGACATTGACTTACACACCACAAAACAGGAGAAGAAAAGGAAGACTGACAACACAATGGAGAACAGGAATTAGGAAAATCATGAGAGATCGAGCTATTGAAGATAATGACTGGAAGGATTGGGGAAAAATGGCGATCGAAATGCGAGATGCGGCATAGAGTGCAGGACCCCCGCTAATAAAAAAAAAACTATTACCTTGTTTTCTTCTTGTGACTACTCTAATTCTGTTATAATGAACTTGGGAAGTGATTTTCCATCGTCGATTAAACTGAACTTTCTTCTGACGTCATCACAAAGAAATTAATACTCTATCAACTCGCCTTTTACATTTATGCTCGTGGTTTGTGAGTGCTGTGTGTGTTTCCACAGTATTCATTTGGTCTTGACTAGTTCATATTTTGATTATACAGAGTGGGTCAAAAGTCACTACCCATTGTGAGTTACTGAGTTACCCATTGTAAAGATTAAGATAACTTTGGCTGTGATCTTCCCATCGATTTTAAATTACGCGCTTTCGGTTTGTGTCTGAGAGTTTCTTATGTAAACACTAGAGTGCAATTTTATCGACAAAGACGGAAATCAATTTGAGAAACAATTTAATAAATAATAAATCATGTAGCTACAATTGGAAAACAATTTGAGAAACAATTTAATAAATAATAAATCATGTAGCTACATGATTATTTATTAAATTGTTTCCCAAATTGTTTTTCATCTTTGTCGATAAAATTGCATTCTAGTGTTTACATAAGAAACTATCAAGCACAAACCAAAGGCGCGTAATTTAAAATCGATAGGAAGATGACAACCAAACTTATCTTAATGTTTACAATGGGTAACTCAGTAATTGACAATGGGTAGTGACTTTTTTATATTTTTACTGTGATGGCAAAAAAACCGTAAGGTAAGTTCAAATTCATCCAATTTATTTTTATTAAATTTAAGTGATTAAAAACAAAAATTGATCTTTATGACCAATCTCACTTATTTGGTTGACTTTATTTTTTTACTTTTCTTTAATTCTCTTACCTTCCAATTATTGTTTTTTCTACTTATCTAACATCAGCAACCTCACCATTTAACGTAGCACTCCAGACGGTTTGAGAGCACTTTTAACTACGAAAATTATGTTGGCACGCCGGCAAAAGAATAGAAAGTCATTCAGCAACACATTCGTTGTTACACCTGACGAGTTTGTAGAACGCCAATAACTGGTAATTAGGAGTATATTCCAAATAAGGGAAGAAGAATAAAAAGGGATAGAAAAAGAAAAAAAGAAGAGGAAGGAGAAGAAGAAGAAGAAGAAGAAGAAGAAGAAGAAGAAGAAGAAGAAGAAGAAGAAGAAGAAGATGATGATGATGATGATTGATGATGGTGGTGGTGGTGGTGGTGGTGGTGGCGGCTGCGACGACGACGACGACGACGACGGCTAATGATGATGAAAAAGAATAGGAAGAAGAACAAGAAGATTCTACGCTAAGATTAGTGCACTCCCGTTAAAACGACAGAATCTCTCATACAATACATGGAAGTTACCAATCGTAAAGAACATTATTTGGCCTCGTTAGAAACATGTAGTAAATGAACATTTTATTTTGATTAGATTTAAGCACTTAAAGCAAAAACTAATCTCTATAACGATCAGTTATAAAAATATAAAGATCAGTGGAAAGTGATTATTGTGTTTATAACTAGTGCGAAACGCTTAACAGCTGACAATTATTATTTCGTGTTCACACACATATAACTAGAATTATGGTATCAGAGTACCTTGTTGATTTCAAGTTGTTATCTGTGACTAATTAAAGCTGGTTATTAGTGACTTCATTTGCTGTCTGTATTTTGTTTCCACAGCAAAATACGGCGATCAGTGATACCGTCGTGACAATACATACGACTTCTATGTGTTTAGCTTAAGATCGCAAAGTTTTATTTTTATATAAATTTTTACCATATACTCTACGATTTATGTGCCCTGATAAAGGTACTGTTCTGTGATGTGAAACCGCGCGCCTGCAGGTGTAATGCACCTCTAATGGTATTTCTACGGTTGCAGTATAATAGTTTTTATATACCGTGCATTAGCTGCATTGTATAAACGTGGTACAAATTTTACATAAATAATAAATGCGCAGACAGCTGAAGCAAGCGGCTGCATTACGCTCGTAAATTACGTTTGCTGCTGGCATCGAAGAAGAAAAATCAAGAAAGAAAATAAAATTTAATGCATAAACTAGCTGAAAACGATTTAAAATGATTTAAGTCCATAAAATATGAAAATCGTGGCGGAAATAAAATTTACAGTTTTACAAACATTTTACTTTTAAGCTATAATGTGTATCAGATTAACACGAAGAATAAGTTTATAATTAGTTTATAATTAAACAAATTTTGAATCCAGTCCACTGAACTAACCAGACTATGTACTACCCGGAAAGTAGCAATCCATGTAATATTTTGAATAAAATAGTTAGTACAACCCTTTAGATTACCTTAACCCTTTTTTACCTTACTCTCCTGTGGACTTCACACACTAGTCTCAGCGACAGATTACAGGAATCATCTTCTGCGTTTTAAAACAGTTCTTTCTCTTCTTCTTCTTCTTCTTCTTCTTCTTCTTCTTCTTCTTCTTCTTCTTCTTCTTCTTCTTCTTCTTCTTCTTCCATTTTAATCGGATTCGTGCGTATCCGTTAAAATGACAAAAACCCTCTCATAGTATACGTACAAATTACCTAACGTAAAGAACATTATTTATTCATAAATTTAAAAATAATATACCGACAAAACAGTAGATAAGACATCATGCCAAAACGGAAAATGACAAAATACTTAAAAGGTCTAACACATAATCCAAGTGGGAGAAGCGATCTTTCGGTAGGCCTAGGAGGCACTAGAGTGAAAAAGCAATAACTGGCAATTAGGAGTATATTACAAATAAGGGAAGAAGAATAAAAAGGGATAGAAGAAGAAGAAGAAGAAGAAGAAGAAGAAGAAGAAGAAGAAGAAGAAGAAGAAGAAGAAGAAGAAGAAGAAGAAGAAGAAGAAGAAGAAGAAGAAGAAGAAGAAAGTGGTGGTGGTGGTGGTGGCGACGACGACGACGGCTAATGATGATGATGAAAAAGAATAGGAAGAAGAACAAGAAGATTCTACGCTAAGATTAGTGCACACCCGTTAAAACGACAGAATCTCTCATACAATACATGGAAGTTACCAATCGTAAAGAACATTATTTGGCCTCGTTAGAAACATGTAGTAAATGAACATTTTATTTTGATTAGATTTAAGCACTTAAAGCAAAAAACTAATCTCTATAACGAATGCCACACAAATAACACCTTTACATTTATATATATCTAGCAGCGTCAGACAGTTTCAATTCTGCTTTAAACTTTCTACCATATTATCTGTACCGTGCCCCACAAAAGGTACTTTAAGGTTTCAATTACATTGTGAGTCCGCGCGTCTGCAGGTGTCCGCTCGTCTAATGGTATTTCTACGTTTGCAGTAATAGTTGTTATATACTGTTACGGGAAGCCTACCGAGCCACCCAGAACCCCCCCCCCGTCTAGTGAGTCATTCAACTACGTGATTCTAGTGAGTTCCAGGAACACTTAGATATACGCATTAAGCCGCCGGCAGGGCGTGCAGTAAGGAGGGCAAAGCTGTACTGCACCTCTGCCACAGCAGCCGGGTTGTCGAGTTCAGTGACGGAGCGATTTTTCGCTAGTGCGGATTAAGTGTTTGACGAAGTGAACTAGTATTGTGCTAATAATTGTGTGAAACGCTATTAATAGACACTGGTATTGCGTATGGACAAATCTAACTGGAAATATTGTACGAGTTAATTACAAACTGTGTAACTGTGAAAATTAAAGCTGGTGATAAGTGACTTCATTGGTGTCTTGTATTCTGTTTTCCACTGTACCTACGACGATCAAGTAGACCGTCGTAACAGTGGTGTCAGAGCTGGGATAGAACGGTTAACAGTGGAAACAAATGACACTTCGTAGTGTTAGTGGTAGTTCGTAAAAATAAAATGGATACCAGTCAGATGATAGAAGCATTCCAAGTAATGCTACAGCAATCACAGGAACAACAAAAAGAAGAACGAAGACAGGAAAAAGAAGAAGCAGAAAAACGTAAGCGTGAAAATGAAACATCAGAGGGACGGAGAAAAGAAGAATTTAGTCGTCAAGCAGACGACGTCAAGGCGTTCGTACAAGATGATAACACTGCAAAATTTGTCCTGTTACGAGGTGAGCTGAACAAACAAGTTGACAGAATAACTGAAATAGAAAAATCTGTGAAAACACATATTTTAAGTTTAGAAGATTCTACTACAAATTTAATAAAACAAATTAAAAAGGAAGTCGAATATTTAGTAAAAGAAATTGTTGATAATGAAAGACCATTAATAAATGCTGCGGAAGATTCAAAATATGAGAGAAATCTAACTCAAGTAGGGCCAGTTTACGCAAAGGCCCCAACATTTGATGGAAGCATTCATTGGGGAAATTATATTCGCCAATTTGAAGCTGCCGCTCACTTAAATAAATGGACGGAAGAAGAGAAAGGACTTTCACTAATTCTTGCTTTAAAAGGGCCTACCGCAGAACTAATACAGAACGTGCCACCTGAAAATCAGAATATCTATGCCGAATTAACAAAAGCTCTGGAATTACGGTATGGTGACAAGCATTTGTGCAAAGTGTACCGTGAACAACTTAAAGCGAGGCGACAGCGTTCCGGGGAAACCCTCCAGGAGTTTGAAGCAAATGTCGACCGACTGACGAGATTGGCTTATCCTGAACAATCGGAGGACTTCCGGAAGTGGACTTCTCTCATTGTGTTTATTGACGGTATCAGAGATAGTAAATTACAACAAGTGTTAAGAATGGCACGGCATCAGAATAGCTCAGACGCTCTTGTTCATGGTCTCCGTTTTGAAGCTGCCAAGTCGGCGACCTACATTAATCAAAGTATGCCATCACGTTGTAGCCAAACGGATCCAATACCACAGTATCGTCATAACGGACGGAATAAAGAGACGATTCAAGATCAACAGTTTAAGAAGTCAGAAGCGCCACAACGATTTTTCGAACCAAGGGATAAAGACAGAACACCGAAGTGTTACAACTGTGGGAAACGTGGTAATCTAAAGGTAGACTGCTGGAAGAATAAAGTACCGAGAGAAGAGAGCGATCGCACCAAGTGGAGACGTAAAGCCCCAGAACAGCACACAGATTCCACATAACATAAGATTAGTGGAAACCTGATCGTTAATGGATTTGCGGAAGGTAAACGAAGATCATTTACAGTTGACACGAGCGCTACAGTGTCTATTGTGCGCCCTGACTTAATTAGCAACCGACGGCCTCAAATCAGCTCTTGTACAATACAGACTGTGACTGAAAGCCCCGTCAATGTGTTAGGAAAGATAGACTTACGTGTACGCCTCGGTCTTCTCGAGTTTAGCCACCAAATGCTTGTTGCAGACATTGTTGGTGAAGTGATTCTTGGCACGGACATTATGAATGCCTACGGATTTGTAGTGGACTTAAGAAAGACTGTCCTGAAGGTTGGCCAAGAGAAGATAAAGCTTTGCATGGCTAAAATGACTGGGTCAACCAACCATTCGATCAAGCAGGTGGCATTGGCCGAAGAAGAAGTCAACAGGTCTGGTCAAGAGGAACCTTTCCTATTCCAGGCGGAAATGGAAGAAGAACTGGCAGAGGAAGTACAAATACGTGAAACGGCAAAAGGAGTGACTGGAAAGCCAACTATGGGTGTCAAGGAAAATCCCTTGTTTGTTCGTGAGTTAATAGAAGCGCCCGGAGGAAAAGTTGCAGAAGATGAAGTTAGACAAGAGGTTGTTGACGAGATCCAAACAGACTTGGATCAGCCAGTGGTGTTTAGATCATCAATGCATGACGCAACGAGAGTGAATCCAGCAAAACTAGCTGTTGCGCGGAACACTCTTATTCCTGGGAACTTAATGTTCGGATTACACGGGACTGAATTCGAACAACCGAAGAACAAGCAAGGACGTCTACCTAGATCGCTTGGCCAAGTATTACTTCAGAGACGGTTTACCAGTTCGGGACGAACAGGCTTAAGGAGGGGGCGTATTACGAGAAGCGTACCGAACAGTCCAGAACATTCTCCACTCCCCCCGTCCAGTGAGTCATTCAACTACGCGATTCTAGTGAGTTCCACGAACACTTAGATATACGCGTTAAGCCGCCGGCACGGCGTGCAGTAAGGAGGCAAAGCTGTACTGCACCTCTCCGGGGCCTATATAAAGCCATAGCAGCCGGGTTGTCGAGTTCAGTGACGGAGCGATTTTTCGCTAGTGCGGATTGAGTGTTTGACGAAGTGAACTAGTATTGTGTTAATAATTGTGTGAAACGCTATTAATAGACATTGGTATTGCGTATGGACAAATCTAACTGGAAATATTGTACGAGTTAATTACAAACTGTGTAACTGTGAAAATTAAAGCTGGTGATTAGTGACATCATTGGTGTCTTGTATTCTGTTTTCCACTGTACCTACGACGGATCAAGTAGACCATCGTAACGATACCTTGCTTTAGCTGCATTGTATAATCGTGGTAATATTTTACATAATAAATACGCAGAATGCCGAAGCAAGCGGCTGCATTAAATTACCTTCGCTGGAAAAGAGAATAAAAATCAAGAAAGAAAATTTAATGCATAAACTGGCGGAAAACGATTTGAAACGCTTTCAAGTTTGTAAAATATGAAAATTTATTACTGAAAGTAACGTGTATCAGATTACAGTTGAGCTGTAATAATATCTTTAGCTTATAAATTTAAACAGATTTTTAATCCAGCCTGTGGTGTGTACTAAATAGTCCTATACAAAGTATGACAGAGAGATAGTTACCAATAAAGTGATCACATTCGTGACATTCGTCACCCCCCTTGGATGGCTAATGTTTCATCATTATCGTCACCCCCCCTTGGATTGCTAATGTTTCATCATCATCGTCACCCCCCTTGGATTGCTAAAGTTTCATCATCATCGTCACCCCCCCTTGGATTGCTAATGTTTCATCATCATCGTCACCCCCCCCCTTGGATTGCTAATGTTTCATCATCATCGTCACCCCCCTTGGATTGCTAATGTTTCATCATCATCGTCACCCCCCCTGGATTGCTAATGTTTCATCATCATCGTCACCCCCTTGGATTGCTAATGTTTCATCATCATCGTCACCCCCCTTGGATTGCTAATGTTTCATCATCATCGTCACCCCCCTTGGATTGCTAATGTTTCATCATCATCGTCACCCCCTTGGATGGCTAATGTTTCATCATCATCGTCACCCCCCCTTGGATTGCTAATGTTTCATCATTATCGTCACCCCCCTTGGATTGCTAATGTTTCATCATCATCGTCACCCCCCCCCTTGGATTGCTAATGTTTAATCATCATCGTCACCCCCCCTTGGATTGCTAATGTTTCATCATCATCGTCACCCCCCTTGGATTGCTAATGTTTCATCATCATCGTCACCCCCCTTGGATTGCTACTGTTTCATCATCATCGTCACCCCCTTGGATTGCTAATGTTTCATCATCATCGTCACCCCCCCTTGGATGGCTAATGTTTCATCATCATCGTCACCCCCCCTTGGATTGCTAATGTTTCATCATCATCGTCACCCCCTTGGATTGCTAATGTTTCATCATCATCGTCACCCTCCCTTGGATTGCTAATGTTTCATCATTATCGTCACCCCCCCCTTGGATTGCTAATGTTTCATCATCATCGTCACCCCCCCCTGGATTGCTAATGTTTCATCATCATCGTCACCCCCCCTTGGATTGCTAATTTTTCATCATCATCGTCACCCCCCCTTGGATTGCTAATGTTTCATCATCGTCGTCACCCCCCTTGGATTGCTAATGTTTCATCGTCATCGTCACCTTCACAACACGGGACAGACAAGGCACTGCCTGTTCCGCCTTCAATAATTCTCCAGCCATGTCTTCCTGGGTCTACCCACACACCTGGGTCTCCTATAGGTTTGTATTTCTAGACTTGTTTGGAGAGTCTGGAATCTGACATTCTTTCTAACTGTTCTTTCGACCGTTATTTAAAATATTTTAATTTTCATTCAAGTTAAAATCTTGTAACTCTTCTCTTATGGCAAGCAGAATGATCACTGTTGCACACCACTATATAAAAATTATCCCGATTAGCGCTTTCAAGCTTCACAGCTCATCGTCAGATCGGAATTGAAAGATATAATGTGAAAACAAACCCTTCACCCCCATCTCGCCCCACCCTGCTCACACACAACAAGCTATAATTCAGATGTCCCTTCCCCCCCCTGAGCCCTGTCCCTCCATCTGGACAGTTACATATTTTTCTAGCAAATTTCTTGTGTTTCAGTGTGTGTGTGTGTGTGTGTGTGTGTGTGTGTACATTCCTTTTAAACCTACCGCCTTCCTCTCCACACACGTGGGTCAGTCACACACCCTTATTTTAAACCATCCAATTAGTACTACGCAATTTAATTCTTAATCTTATCTATCTGTCATCTATCATTTACTTCTTAATTATGTTATACAATATTTCTAATGTTATAAAACATTAAATTATATTAAACATAATTAAGAAGTAAATGATAGATGACAGATAGATAAGATTAAGAATTAAATTGCGTAGTACTAATTGGATGGTTTAAAATAAGGGTGTGTGACTGACCCACGTGTGTGGAGAGGAAGGCGGTAGGTTTAAAAGGAATTTACACACACACACACACACACACACACACACACACACACACACCACTAAAACACAAGGAATTTGCTAGACAAATATGTAACTGTCCAGATGGAGGGACAGGTCTCGGGGGGGGGAGGTAAGGGACATCTGAATTATAGCTTGTTGTATGTGAGCAGGGTGGGGTGAGATGGGGGTGAAGGGTTTGTTTTCACATTATATCTTTCAATTCCGATCTGACGATGAGCTGTGAAGCTTGAAAGCGCTAATCGGGATAATTTATATATAGTGGTGTGCAACAGTGATCATTCTGCTTGCGTTTTCAATGACTAACACAACTTTCTTCATTAATCTTCTCTTATGGTCTCATGTCTTATACAGACCAGTTTAGCACATCTTTTAACTTCTCTTAAGAATTTTTTTCCGAGGCCTGTATTTTACATTCTTGTTTGTTAGCTGTTGCTCATAAACCGCACACATAGGAAAGTACAGGGACTGACATTATGTTGTGAAACTTTAATTTTGTATAAAATGCATATTAGTTCTTGGTATCCAAGTCACGTATGAATAGTAAATTATAGATAAATGAATCAGAGATAAATTTATTAGAGAATAATAAATTAAATATACAAACGATAAACGAGTTAATTGGTTTACTTGAAACTATTTTAGAACAAAATTACTTTGCTTTCAATAACCAATTTTTCATTCAGGATGATGGATTGGCCATGGGTTCACCTCTCTCTGGTCTATTGGCTGACGTTTACTTGAATTTTTATGAAAAGTCTCATTTGCTCTCACATAACAAATACAAAAATGATATAATATTTTATGCACGTTATGTAGACGATTCAAATTTTCAATGGTAGTGTACGACAGATCGAAAACCTAAAACATTATATGAATAGTATTAATAAAAACATTCAATTCACGTTGGAAACTGAAGTGGATAATAAATTGAATCTTTTAGATTTGTCTGTCATTAAACACATAAATAAATTGAAATTTAATATTTATAGAAAACCGACTATCACTGATGTGACAATACATGCTGACTCTTATCATCCATTTTCGCAAAAGTTGGCAGCTTATAATTACTTTATCCGCAGATTGTTGGCAGTGCCTCTCAGTGATGATGATTACCGTGAGGAGTGGAATACCATTAAACGTATAGCTTTAGCTAATGGTTACCAAAACACGTTAATTGATAATCTCATCAAGAAATATAAAATTCGAAAATCCAAGCCCCCAGTGGATAAGGATACAAAAATAACATTTATTTCTACCGCATACAAAAATATAATGCCAAAGATTCTAACCTCCACACTTAATAAATTGAATATTACCGCTACCTTCAAAACAAACAATAGTCTATTAAAAATACTACGTCATAGAAAACCCATACCTTTAGAAAAGAAATCCGGCATATATAAATTATCATGTAACGACTGCAACAGTTTTTACATTGGTCAAACGGGGAGAGGTTTCCTCAAACGATTTAAAGAGCACACGCCAAAACGTCACCTAAATAATCTTACTTTGTTAAATAATATCAAGCCCAACTTTGCCCGCCACTTAATCCTACACAATCATAATTATACTGATTTTAAATCTAATTTAATACCCCTACATGTGTGCAACAAAGGCCGTTACATGGACGCAATAGAAGAGTTCGAAATATACAAAGCATATAATAACATAAACAGCCGAGACTTCATATTGAATAACCACTTAAGTTTTAAATCCAACCCGCTATACGATACAGCATTGAACCTGCTTAGGCGTAATCACTCAGATAATAATTCAGTGTCCAATCGGCTTCGTCGTGGTGCGCACCATTTAGAAAGCGAGTGAATTACATAGTGGACAATTATGTGTAACGTGTGATTTTAACTATTAACGACCTCAATAGAGCGATTTAATCTGATGATGGAGCAGATGTTCCGAAACGCGTCATTTTAATCGACGTAACGAAGTCACACGACGGATATAAGGCGATTTATTTATCTATAATTTACTTTAATTTTGTATCTCGACATACCTTGTTTCTAAAAAAAGGTAGATTGTTCTGGAACACAGATGGTCTGGAATTTCTAATTTAACATCAATGTCATATTTTCTATCACAGGTAATATCGTTTCCTAAATAATTAAAATAGCTCACCTGTTCTAGAATTCAATCACTAACCATTATTTTTGTTCTTATCGGCTCCTCACCTCAAAATTCCATTACCTATAGTGGAGTTCTGCATATTGTTTTGTTTGCAAATCTAATGAAGCTTAAAAACAGATTATTGCAACTAATGATACAATAAATACAATACATTAGAAAATTGAGATTTTTACAAGTCAGATTCTGTGTTTTGAAGTACAACTAAATCGTTAGCAAACAACAGCATTCAAATATCTGTCTTGTGATAACTTAACAACAGTGTTCACTAGATGTTTCCACTTCCTTATCAGATCGTCAATATAAATGTTAAAAACAGTAGGTGATATACTTCACCCTTGGCTAACACCTTGACTGACAGATGTTTGTTTGAGATATCCTACAATTATTTTAATAGCTATTCTTCTTCCGTTATATAGGCTTCGTATAATTCTTATATAAGTTGTTCAGGGTATCCCCGTTCTTTTAATATTTGCCACAACAAATTTCTATCATATCACAATCCAATTTTTAGTTATTTAAAAATTCCTTGAGAGCGAGAGAAAGTGACAGGGAGAGAGAGAATGAGAGGTAGAGGGAGAACGGGTGAGAGAGAGGGCGTGATTGTTGACATTAACATAATTTTCCAATACTCTATAGTACTGTGTATATACTTAGTTCTCGGTAAATAATAATTTACAACAGCATGATTACAAGTATTATTCATTTTTACTTGATAGATTGGTTTACCACAAACTTGTGTTGGTAATATTATGGAAATTCTCTGATGTAAGTTAGTAAAGTTCTACAGTTATTGTGTAATTTAGAATTCTCTAAATTAATAACGCTATTTTCAATACAAGTAGTGAGTGAAACAAGATAAAAATAACTTTTAATAATTTACATAATTCAACATCCCTATAATCTGTATTAAGCTATAGGCCTAATATGTTTTCCTATGCTATATGTTGACAAGTATGTGTATAAACGTTTTCCATACCAATTCTAATATATAATTGTTTTATAATTAATTATAAATACTATTACATTCTGAGTAATTTAAATTGTAATAGTGTATAAATTATGTTCTGGGATGTTATAATTTTCTCGTTAAATTTACGGAAAACATTTCATGCTGTAAAACTAACTGTATCAACTTCTTCACATATACACGGATATACATATATGCACGCACACGCGCGCGCCTGCACACTCACATATACAAACACTCTCACTCAAATAATTCAACTGTTGTGTTTGACATTTTCTTTTGTATCCAGACACAGGTCCTGATGATGACAATAAATATTGTCGAAACGTCGACACAAATAATTTAAAATTTGTGTTATGCTTTTTGACTGATCCTCTCAAACCCTTCACAGGAAAAATTCATTGATTGACGGTTGCTATGAATTTAAGGAATTATTTTCAAATAATGTACAATTACAGGATCGTTGGTATTGACTGTATTGTTGGGAACAATGATCCCGCACTGAGACCAGAAAAAAAACATATGTGAGCCAGTGGTGAAACACTAATTATGTATTATTGTGTAGCCAATAATGATGTTTCGGTTTAACCAATGGCTGTAGGTTACGCCTCAACCGGCATTAAAAGTCGACTTCTCATAGACCTCGGAGGAAACACTGTAGAGTTAACGCGTTGTTATATAACGGAAAAGTCACGATTTTACGACACTGGGTGGGCCCGCGACCGCATTGTCCGCAGTAACTTGTCACGCCGATAGATGGCGTTTACGACCTACAATCAGCTGTAGGCAACTGCTGTACGCACTGACATCCCTCAGAAACACACACACACACAATAACCTATACTCGTAATAATAAAATGATGACACGCCTTCAAACCGTTAGCTTATATAATTCTTTTTCATTTCACCCAAGTGTCGTCATCTTTCTTGTTCTTTCTTTGCTACTAATAAAACAAAACTAGCATACCCCTTACGCTGCAGAACTCGGACGCAATTTTGAACCAAGCACATTTAATATTACATAAATTTTCATATTAAATAATTTTTAAATTATGGAAAATTTACAAAAATACAGATTTTGTTCACGACATTAATTGATGACTCGTTGGGCACTTGGTGAAACATATTAATACAAAGGTTTTCAAAAATATTTAAACACTTGGTAAGTTTCACAGTTTTTATTTACTTCTTACAGCTGTTTCAGTTTATTAAGCTATTATCAAAAAGATCAGTGAACAACTAAACTAAACAGAGGATGTGACGGCAGTGAACATGTGTTTAGGGCGTGTATCTGGACATGTGTGGGGTGTGATTATGAAGGTGGAGGGGTTGGAGAAGTTAAGAAACAAAAATTAAACATCCAATTTCTGAACATAAGAAGGCGATTTTAACTAATACAGCCAATACAGGTTTTGCAGATCATTGCTTACAATACAATCACTTCATAGATACAAAAAACATAACACTACTGCACAACATACAAAAAAGTAAAAAAAAAAATTATTTATTAGAAATTCTAGAAAGTAGAAAAGCAATAAAAAGTAACAGAAATTTAACAAACAAACAAACTGAATTCTGTGTATCCCCTCTATTAAAAGTTGTTATTTAGTTACCGTACGTTAATTTTTTTTAAATTTGTGCTCAGATTATATTTAGTTTTTACAGACACTTGACCTTCCCTTAGCTTCTCCAACCCCCTCCATCATCACACCACACACATGTCCAGATACACGCCCTAAAGATATGTTCACCACCCTAACATCCTTTGTTTAGTTTAGTTGTTCACTGAGCATTTATTTTTTTTCTTTTGTAAAATAACAATTTTAGAGCACACAATCATACAATAAAGACTAAACATTCTAAACATTCGGATTTTTGTTACAATTCCTTTTACTGTGACTCCTAGCTGGATTTTAACAATTTTTTTTTTAATTTAAACGTAAAACTTATCAGATGTTAGTTAAAATTCTCTTTCGTTTTATACACGACATGAAGTTTTTGCGATATTATAGAGAAATGAACTAAGGCCCAAAACGAAACAAAATTAAAGTATACAAGACAATAGTGGAACCTGGGTGCGGATACCTCAATTAGCGGCTGGCCGCGCGTTGTACTACCCATGCAACCGTCCCACTTAACACAAAACAAGCCTCGCGGTATGTCTTGGTCCCCTTAACGGACTGTTGAGCAGAGGATTTTTATTATTATTGTTATTGTTATCGTTATCGTTATCGTTATCGTTATCGTTATTGTTATTGTTATTGTTATTGTTATTGTTATTGTTATTGTTATTGTTATTGTTATTGTTATTGTTATTGTTATTGATATTGTTATTGTTATTGTTATTGTTATTGTTGCTGTCGTTGTTATTATTATTATTATTATTATTATTATTATTATTATTATTATTATTATTATTATTATTATTATTATTGTAGTGCTCAGGTAATTGATCCTTTGAAATTTGAACACCGAGTGACTTTCGGACCTCCCCCGATCATCATCATCATCATCAGTACGCTGATGATATAGCAGCGGTTGTCATAGCACGAGTTGTGGAACTGGCTCAGATGAGATTAAGGCAGGTTATGCGTCGAGTCAGTTCCTGGATGACAGACCACGGCTTAAAACTGGCAGCTGACAAAACAGAAATCGTGCCGATCACAAAGAGGCATCTCCCCAACATCTTGCCAAAGCAGGTCGGAGAAGAAACGGTGCACACAAAAGCCGCAATTAAGTATCTGGGAAGACTTTTGGACACACGAAGCTTACGTTTTCGCCACAAATAAAACGGGTGGCTGAGAAGGCTGCAACTGTAACCGCGGCACTAAGTAGAATTATGGCAAACACCAGTGGGCCGAAACCTTCGAAGCGACGGCTACTTATGTCGGTCACGCATTCAATACTGCTTTGTGGTGCGTAGATATGGGCTGATGCACTCAAGCTCGAGAAATACAGACGATGTATGTCAGCAGTGCAGAGAAGTGGCGCGCTCAGAGTGTCTTGCTCCTACCGCACGGTTTCGGAGTCCGCGGTTCTTGTCATCGCGGGAATAATCCCAATCGATCTGCTGGCACAGGAACGGAAACCGGTTTACAAGAGGAAGGGCCAAGTAGATACTGTACAAGCTCACAAGGAGGCCAGGGCTCGTACTATGGCTCGGTGGCAGGAAAGATGGACCAGTGACACGAAGGGAAGATGGACCGCTAGGCTCATAAAACAATTAGCTGAGTGGACTGATCGCAAACATGGCGACAATAATTATTTCTTAATACAGTTTCTAACTGGCCACGGCCTGTTCCGGGCTTACCTATATAGGATGGGGAAAGTAGACACACCAGATTGCATTTTCTGTAAACAGGAATTGGACGATGTGAATCACACGTTTTTCACCTGTGATAGATGGAAAGAAGAGAGGCAATCACTGAAAAATGTAGTGGGACGGATCTCACCTGAAAATATTATCGGAATAATGCTGAAGAGCGAACATTATTGGGAGCAGGTAGCAGCTTACATAGAGAAGGTACAAAGGCAAAAGAAGGAAGCCGAAGATGATCTTACTAGGTCCGCTGACAGAATAGCAGGAAACAGGTAACGTGGGCCCACTGAAGGGTTAAAACAGATGTACGTCCACAGGACGAAGTACAAATGGCACCGAATTGAAGTATTGCGAAAGCTGAGTCCCAAAGGTGGATCCATGCCGTGGACAACAGGGTTTGTGGTTTTGGTGGGTGCGAGTCCCACACACCGTAGGAGTGCGGACCCTCCTGCGGCGAACGTAAGTTTTCCACAGTCTCCCTCGTAAAAAAAAAAATTATTTTTATAGTCGAAAGTATTATAACATATGAGGCTGAGGTGTGGGAGACTACAGAACACACGAGGAAACGTTTACTTGAAATGAGATACTGGAGAAAGTAATGAAAGAAACATTTACATTGCAAGAAAGGATTAAAATGAAGAAATATGAGAAAGAATTACTATATGTACCGGTGTAAATGACAAAATGTTAAAAGATTCAGATGTTACGGGCATGCGAGTCGTATAGAAAATAGTAAATGACAAAAGAAATTACAAAAACGGACGCCTACTAAAAGAAGAAAAAGAGGGAGGCAGCGAAATACTTAAGGAAGGCTAAGGAATGCAACGGCACAGAAAAATCTGAAGGAAGACGATAGGAAAGATAGTAAATTTTAGACGCTAGGATGCGAAAAACGACTTCACGTGTTATTTAAAATTGAAGTTATGTATATCTATATATAATATTGTGATGTTATTCAAGTTTGTTTCTTCTGTAAGTAGTGTAATTTCGTTTTTGTCTTTTTCACACCTGACGCAAGTTTCATTGAAAAATATCAGTATCATCAGAGACATGGAAGTAAATTAATAACATTATTTATTAATATAAAACTCAAAATCTGAGGATTTCTTTGAATTAAATACAAACACCACCCCGTTACACCGATTTCCACCAAATTTTGCACAGTTAACCTTTGACACAAGGCGAAAAACACTGTCTAACTTGGAATTTGATATTTTGACCAGTTTACACAATTTAGGGCTTTTTAATTACGACCTTTCGTCGACGCCTATAAAGATGTCAACAACGCCATGGAGACCAGAATCAATTACCATAGTAACAAGTAAACAAACAAATATTTAGCGGCATCGGAACTGTAGCTTTATGAGTTCTTGCGTATTTCCATGTTTTTAATATGCGATTGTATCGATATATTACGATGTGGAAAAGAAGAAGTGTATTAATTGTAAATTGTTCTATTTCTTAATGCAAAGAGAAAATACGTGTTGTTTTTATTTGTGAGGTTAGGTGACAACGGTTTTTGGTTTCTAGTTTACTGCTGAAATAATTAAAAGCCATGGTTGAGGAAAACATACCGTTAAATGTGTATATACAATGCTTATAACACAGTATCCCTTTAAATAAAGACCCGTTTTTGAGTTAACGGATACTTGTGTTGACATAATTTGAAACTGCAGATACGTCTATATATTTTTTAATTGTCTTAAACGATTAAAAAATGTATGTTTATACGTATTTCTGATGATGCAATAAATAAGTAATGAAATATATTTAAGACTACGGGTCTCATCCGTATAAAGATGTCAACAAGACCATGGGATACCAGAATTTATTACCATAGTAACAAGTAAATAAACAAATGCTATTTAGCGGCATCTTTGAACAGTCCGTGTGACCAGCCTCGTGCGTGTTAAAAACGTAACTAAAACTCACTAGACTGCGTTTCGATGCGGGGACCTTGAAGACGCAGCAAAGTTGACGACCGTGCGTTTTTTTCACGTCCGTGTGAACAATTTCATTGCTGCCTGTGTGTTAAATTCAGTGTGTTTCCCACATCTCAGAAAATTACAATCCCTAACGACTACTGACAATAAACGAGCAAGTAATAACGCGATTAAAAACCCTTTCGATAGAAACAAAGCTGAGCAGAAAACACGAAAATAAAGATAATTTGACGAATGATGATTTTAAAAAAAATTTTTGTATTAAATACCAATAAGTTTATTTTTTACAACCACATTTCAGACTATAATAAAAGCAATGAGATCTGCTATATATGAGACCAGCTGTTACTCGCGGCTTCGCACGCAAATATTTGACTTTTAATAAGTATTATAATTTAATTTTTATTGTCTACGTCTATATGGGGTTCTGTCAGCTCGTATAACAATTTTGTACTCATTAGTCAAATTCTCTCCAAAGCTGTTTTCAACATTTGTACAATTTTAACTTGTACTAAATTATTATGTTGGTGCAACTGCCTTTGGAGATATAAAAGTACCCGTTTATAAAGTCTTTGGAGATATTTATAAAGTACCTGTTAAATCAGAAACGCTAAATTCTTTATTTTAAGTGTTACTGTGTTAGAAGCATTGTATAACACATTAAACGTTGTTTTCCTCAACCATGGGTTTTATTTAACTAACTTCACAAATGAAAACAACACGTATTTTCGCTTAGCATTAAGTAATAGGACAATTTACAATTAGTACACTTCTTCTTTTCCACATTGTAATATATCTATACATTTGCATATTATATAAAACATCGAAAATCTACTGCAGGAATGGATAAATGTACAGTTCCGATGCCGCTAAATATCATTTGTTTATTTACTTCTTACTATGGTAATTAATTCTGGTCTCCATGGTTATGTTGACATCTTTATACGCGACAACGAAAAGGCGTAATTAAAAGGGCCTAAATCGTGCGAACGGGGCAAAATTTCAACTTCCAGGTAGACAGTGTTTCTCGCCTTGTGTCAAAGGTTACCTGTGCAAAATTTGGTAGCAATCGGTGTAACGGTGTGGATTTGTATTCAGAGATACATATGTGAAAACTTATTGGTAACAAAATGGATGATTACAAGCTATTTTTCTATTGTAATGTATTTATTTTCCATAGCCTAAAGGTACTATACATACAATTTGCAATAAAGTTTTACTTACATTCTTAAATTCGATCGATTTCGGTTATAGACCATCGTCAGGACACATACAATGTACACTTCCAGTCACAATATTGTAAAACGGTTACTATTTACAAATACGAATTCGTAGACATTGATTAATGAACGTGATACGTAAGTCGGTGTCTAAAGTTTCTCGAAAAACTTTAAAAAGTTACTGTGTTACAGAGTACAGTTTGTTTCTGATTTTGGACCGCATTAATCAATTCTACGAATTAATCAATGTCTACGAATTCGTTTTTGTAAATAGTGGCTGTTTTACGATATTGTGACCGCAAGTGCACTGTATATGACCTGACGATGGTCTATGACCGAAATCGGTCGTGTTTAAGAATGTGACTAATTAAAACTTTATTGCAAATCATATCTATCGTACATTTAGGCTATGAACAGTAAATACACTACAATAGAAAATTGATATTATAGGTACCATTAGTAAACAATAAGTGTGTGTATATTATAAATACATCACATTATCATTAGTTTACAACCACATTTCAGACTATAATAAAAGCAATGAGATCTGCTGTATGTGAGATGTTATAATGTAGTATATTCACCTACTTTATAGAGACACAAATATGATGAATTACAGCAATTTATCAATACACGCTGTTACACAATGGAACCCCAACATCAATGAAGATGTCCTCGTAACGGTCATGGTACAGATTCCTCTTTTAAACTTTATACCATAAATAGGTTACGGTAAAGAAAAATCGTCATACAAGGGTTAGTTGAAAATTCGCGGATTGACATCTATAGCGAACTTAAATCTTTCGTGTGCTGCAAGACGTATATTTTGCGTGAAAGCCTGTTAATTTCCAGAAATATCTGTAAATTTATTCACCCTTTACCAGCTGTTTGAAATGTTCCTGTCACGCGTGTTTTCAAAATGCACAAAATCAAACATCGGGTTGAGATAAATTCTCTATTAAAAATGTTTTAACGCCAATAAAAAATCTAAACGAAATTGTAAATGTGTTAGGAAATGCTGCGCCTTCAGAAACAATGGTAAGTGGGGCTCAGTCGAGTTTAAACGTGGTTGTACAAGCACTGCAGACTGTCCCAGCAGTGGATGTCCAAAAAGTGTAACAAAAAATGGCATTATTAAAAAAATTGCATAGGGTGTTGGAAAACCGCAGATTAAGGAGTAGATGACGTTGCTGAAATCATACGCATCTCATATGAGCGTGTGCATCATACTTTAACTCAAGAACTTGGTGTGAAAAAGCGTTGTACAAGATGGCTGCCGCATCTGGAGTGGCTGCATTTTTTGGACGTCCAGTGCGGGGGACGCATCTTCAATGCTCGTATGACCACATTTAAACACAAATGCCTACTTACAAACCGTTGGTTTTTGAAGTCGCAGCATATCCTGAAACATTTACAATTTCGTTCTGAATGTCCGTTGGTGCTAAACAATTTTTAACAAAGAATCACACCACGATGTTTGATTTTGTCCGTTTTTCAAAACACGCATGACACGTCAATTTTAAGCAGATTCTAAAGAATGAATAAATTGATAGATAGATTTGAAAATTAACAGAAGTTCACATAAAATACAAGTCTTGCAGCACACAAAAAACTTTAGAAACAGAATTATCACTGTTGCACACCACTATAGAAAAATTATTCCGATAAGCGCTTTCAAGCTTCTCAGCTCATCGTTAGATCGAAATTAACCAGCAGATGTAACCCAAACCCTTCTCACCTCCACCCCCCGCCCCCCAGTACACACAACAAGCTATAATTCAACTGTCCCTTCCCAACCTCCGAGCCCTGTCACCCCCGTCTGGACAGTTACATATTTTTCTAGCACATTCCTTGTGTTTATGTGTTTTGTGTGTGTGTGTGTGAGCGCGCGCGCGCGCGTCAGGGGGGTGGAGGTGAGAAGGGTTTGGGTTACATCTGCTGGTTAATTCCGATCTGACGATGAGCTGAGAAGTTTGAAAGCGCTAATCGGAATAATTTTTCTATAGTGGTGTGCAACAGTGATGATTCTGTTTGTAATTATAACCAATAACACAACTTTCTTCATTAAAAAACTTTAGTTTTACCGCTAAGGTAGGCCTATAGTTGTCGCTCCGCGAACTTTTCAACTAGCCCTTGTATATGAGATGTTATAATGTAGTATATTGACCTACTTTATAAAGACATAAATATTGGAGCAATTTATCAATACACGCTGTTACACAATGGAATGCCACGTCAACGACTAACCTGGTGCAATGATGATGATGTCCTCGTAACGACCATGGCATAGATAACTTTAGGAAACTTTACCATAAATAGAATTAATAAGAATTTAATAAAAAGGTTCGCTAAATGTTATGTGTCCAGCGTTGCTTTATATGACGCAGAGACATGGACACTGAAGAAAACTTATGAGAAAAGAAAAGGTTAGAAGCACTGTGGGTTTGTGGAACAATGGAAAAAGTGAAGTGGGTTGATAAAGTAAGGAATGATGAAGTTTTAAGAAGAATAGGGGAAGAGACAAGAATCCTGAAGGTAATAGAAAATAGGAAAAGGAATTGGTTAGGTCATTGTTTAAGAAGAGACTTCTTGTTTACAGCTGCCATGGAGGGTGTCATAGTAGGAGAAAAAAGAAGAGGGCGTAGAAGAATAAAGTTAATAGATAACATTAACATCAGAGGGTCTTACGCAGAAACGATAATCGTACAACAAATGTACTATTGCTACATGATAGATTTATTCATTTAATACATCTCAGTTACAGCCAACCAAACAAACAAAAAGGGAACAAAGGCCGACGGCAGAGTACATGCATCAAGATGAAAAACGGTGTAGATAATGAATACATAGAGGTTCAACTAATCGAATACCTAACTGGATTCGACAGACTTTAAAATAAAACCCGCAGGCAGTCGCGGACTAATGGTGGGGCGGAGAGGGCGGAGAGGGCGGACCGTCTACACAAGATCTGAAAAATTAAATTTTTTTAGTAATTTTTTTGAAATCTATTTGAAAATGTTCTATGGTCACGTCCTGAAACTCAGCACTAGGAGCCAATCAGGATTTAATCGATCGATTCCAAAGATTTTTTTATATTTTTTAAAATCTACCTTACAATCCTACCTCATAAAGTGTTAGAAAAAAAACTTGTAAAAGTAAGAATATTATTAGAAATATATTCATAATAAAACTGTAGCGTCAGTTGTACCTGGCGTCAATGCCTCAGCACGCAGTCGGAAATCGCAAATTGAACCCCAAACAGCACTGATGGCAACGGCAGCGGCAGCCGCAGCAACTCAAGAAGGCCGTGCCTCGGTACGACAATGCAAACTGCGGAGCAAAATACTTATGATAATATGTAGGCCTACGCTAAAAAGATATTACACCAGCGAACAATATTTAACATGTCAGGACACCAACAATTTATTTAGAATCTCTCAAACAGAATTTTTACCGAACAATGGATAATTGAGAATGCAGAAATAAAGCCAGTTACTCGAATTTTCTGAGGCCAAAAATATAAAACGGCCATTTTAAGAAAGTTCACCTTATTTGCACTGATACTGCTGGCTTGATAAAAATTGCCAAGTGTTGTTTGCAGTAATGATAAATTCGTTTTGCAGTATCCCAAACAGTACTATATAAGATTATTGCATATTATAAAGTACTGTAATAAATTTAATGAAGTCTATAAATAATAGGCCAACTACTTCTTTTGTTTCTTTAAACTTTGTATTTACAATATGAAAATGGATTTTTATTTCAAACATTACTACAGCTTCTTATAAAGTTTTCTAACTAGATGTATCAAGACAGTAATTAGACAATAAATATGTAACAGTAAAGTATTTTGCTATTATATTTCTTAAATATAAATTGGATTGCAAATACCCGTCTTATGGGAGTGGGCCCAGAAATAAATACGCCCTGGGCCTCCACCACTGGTCTAAGTACGCCATTACCCACAATGAAAAAGGGAATCTAATAAACCCGATAAACTGATGAACAATTACATGGAGAAGAATAATTGAGAGAAAAATTGGTGGTGGGGAACCACATGAGTACGATCTGAGGAGATCTGAAAAGAGTGAAATGGAGGTCTTTTGTAGCCATGCGCCTACCAGGTCAAAAGAAATAAGTCAACTTGAAGTTAATCAAAATACCACAACCGGCAAATCATATTAATCATCATCATCATCATCATCACTACTCCACGGACTAAAGTATTAAATTTCTCTTTCTTGATTTTTATTTTTTTGCCAGCAAACGTAATTTAATGCAGTTGCTTGCTTCAGCTTTCTGCGCATTTATTATTATGTAAAATATCACCACGATTATACAATGCAGCTAAAGCGTGGTATATAAAACCTATTAGTGCAACCGTAGAAATACGATTAGGTGTGCATTACACCTGCAGACGCGCGGGTTCACAATATAACTGGAACCTTATAGTACCTTTTGCGGGGTAAATAAGACACAGATAATACGGAAGAAAGTTGAAGCAGAAGTGAAACTGTCTGATGTCGTTATATATATAGAGAAGAAAGAAAAATTAAAAAGTGTCCGGCGAGCAAATATGTGAATTGGTTATAGAGATTAGCTTTCATCATCATCATCATCACTTCAAGGGCTAGGCCTTAGACCTGTTCTGGAACCTATCTGTTTGGTCTAAAGACAGCTCTCTTCCCAGTAGGCTGATAACCAAGGCAGCCACAGGTAGACGGATATCAGGCATGCGATTCAAGTACACCATCTCCTTCTGTGGTCTTCAATCTTCTGGTGCAATGATACAACGTTAAAATCGCGTCTAATATCCCCGTTCCTACTCCGATCCACGAGAAAATAACCTTGCATCCCTTTTAGAAATTTCTTTTCGGCTGCCTGAATACTCTGCACGTCCCTTTTATCAAAAGTCCACGTCTCACTAGCATACAGGAATGTGGGGACAGGCAAAATTTTATAAAATTTTATTCTGGGGACAAATCATATTAATATAAATAGTATTACAATCAAATATAAAACTGGCGTTTACTGACATTCACACAGCATTTCATTAGTAAAATGTGACGGGTTAATGTCGGCGGCGTTTTATGTAGTGGCCACGGAACCAATTCCCACACGTGTATTGTATTTGTATTTAATTTAAAATATATTTGAACAACAGACAGAGCGAGGACCGGGGGTCAATAACCTGTGCATGCATATGCTATGCTATATCAATGGCGTGGTTATTGTTGTGGCTCTCCAATTAATATCAATTAACAACTCTGTTAACTGTTGTGGTCTGAAGGTTGGTGAACTCTACCAGTTTGATGGTTTTGCAGTCAATTCGATTTTTAATAAAACAGTAATTAATACTGATTTGAAATTCCATTCACGCATCTAGCGTATTTCTAATCCTACTTTTAGATACCTAAAATATAAAATATTAAATAAGGGAGTTAGGGAGGGATGCTGTGTTTCCCTAACCTTGTTTAATACATAACATACATTGACGACATGTTGAGAGCATGGAAATCCAGAGTGACTTCGGGAATACAGCTCAACAAATCAATTTTTTATGGGTTCTGTGCTACATGCAGACGACACAGTTCTTATTCAAGAAAATGAGAATGATTTACAAAGAGTTATGTTTCAATTACAAGAAGTGGCAAGAGAGTACTCACTGAGAATTTCAGTAAGGAAGACCAAAACCGTGGCCTTTAAAGGTAAATATCCAATGAGGACTAAGACATTGGATTTTCAATAAACAACAGCACTTTAAAACTAGTGAGCCGTTTCAAATATCTCGGTTGTGCAGCAAGGTATGAATTTGAATATGATATAAGAGAGAAAATAAATAAACTTAGAAATATTAGTGGTACGATTCATAGAAATCTCAAAAATGAAACAAAACAAAGCATAAGGATTAAATTGTATAAGACAATTGCAATACCCACATTGATTTATGCGTGTGAGGCGTGGGTCATGACAAAAAAGAAAAAATCTGGCTATCGTGGGACTGCCGACAGAAGTGTTAACTTAAAAATACCATTTCAAATTAAATGAAAAGTAGGCCTACATCATTTCAAAAAGATAATTTATTAAAAAATTACCGTTAAAAATTACGTTACAACTTAAGAAAATAATTACTAAATGTTTAAACATTTACGTACAATGCATATTAGACTTACCTTTCATTCAACAAATACTTTTTTGTTACATAGAATTCCTTGTAGCAGGAGGAATGGTAACCAATAATTTCATCGTCATAACTTTCCAGCAATATAACGTCGCTGTATTTATGACGTGATTTCAAGTAAAGTTTACATGAATTCCAGATGTCCGGAGTAAATTTTTTAATTGTTTCCCTTTTTTCTCTAAACCCAGGTTTATCTACTAAATAATTGCACAAAAAGCACTCCATAATTTCCTTTTATTAGCCGCACGTGGTAGAAAATTATCAACCTTGAAGATGGGGCATATGTAACATCTCGAAATGTCTCTAAAATAAACAGTTGAACGTTTGATAAACAAAAGTACAAGTTGACCCGAAAATTCCAAACACAGGGATAAAAATTTGAAGAAATAAACAGAAACTAACAAATCAGTGGAAATAAAATCAAGAAAATTAATAATTCCGAGGGAGACGAGCAATAATAAAACATACAAGATACAGACGAGGTACCAAAACTACGAAATAATAGCCAACTAATACACAGAACAAAAAGTAACAGAAGTTGGACTAAAGAACAACACACACAATTAACTAATTGAACGATGAATACAAATACAACGACTAAAGACAGTACTAATATCCCGTAAATGACAAACAGACGAAAAAATGACGTTTATGTAAAATAACTATAAGTAGTGTAAGTAGTAAATAAGGTTAAACATTGTACAAATAGCTTTTATAAATATCGAATCTATGAGCGAGAAAGACGAAAACGCGCGTGGGATCGAACACGCGATGTTACATTTGACCGCGCACAAAATTCAAACTTTAAATTAATAAACTTTAAAAAGTGCGTAAATTTACGGAAAAGTGCGAAATAAATACCTAATAGTGCGTATAAATACGGAATAAAAAATATTACTAAAAAGCGACAAGATTCAGAGTGTTCTACCATTCAAGGTAGAATGAGGAATGAAGATATCAGAGCAGAACTCGAAGTAAAGGACATAAATGAAATTTCAATTTACAGTGACAACGGTTTGATCATCTGCAAAGGATGACAGAGGATCGATTGCCGAAAGCGGCACTGAACTATAAAGCCAACGGTAGAAGAGACGTGGGTCGTCCGAGGATGAGATGGGTGCTGAAACAGGTTTGTATAACCTAATCCTTGAGGAGGAAAAGTAGAAGACGAGTAAACTCAACTAGAACAAGGTCGACGACCTATCGAAGCTGCACGAATATTTCAAGATATAAATGTGCTTTTATTTAAATTTACTATTATAAATAATGTAAACAAGTAACATCATAGCGCCAAATTAGAACAAACTGGTCTTTGAATGCAACTTTGATTACGTCAGTGTCTCACTTTATACAGCTTCCACAGCTTTACGTCAGTGTCAATGCCAACAACCTTGGCAATGACGTGGGTCTTGTTTTCAACATTCTCACACATGACGTGTGAGTGACACTCGCCTTATGCAGTCACAAGATTTTACTTTCAACTTAATGTCAGAATGTTTGCACCTATTTCTTTTTGTTGTTCTTTTTCTTCTTTTTCTTCTTCTTCTTCTTCTTCTTCTTCTTCTTCTTCTTCTTCTTCTTCTTCTTCTTCTTCTCCTGCACTTCCTCCTCCGTCTCCTACTACTACTACTACTACTACTACTACTACTACTACTACTACTACTACTACTACTACTACCACTACTACTGCTACTACTCCTGCTGCTGCTCCTCACCCTCCTGCTTCTTCATCTTCTTTTTTCTTATTCTTCCCTTTCTTTTTCTCCTTCTTCATTTCTGTTCTTACTTGGCTCTGGAGTCCCAATATTTTGAAATTATCAAAATTTAACACTACATACAGGTGTTAATAAAAATGTCGGAATGTTTCCAACTATTTCGTCTTCTTCTTTACTTCTTCTTCTTCTGCGTCTCCTCCTCCTCCCCTTCTCCTACTTCTTCTTCTTCTTCTTCTTCTTCTTCTTCTTCTTCTTCTTCTTCTTCTTCTTCTTCTTCTTCTTCTTCTTCTTCTTCTTCTTCTTCTCCTCCTCCTCCTCCTCCTCCTCCTCCTCCTCCTCCTCCTCCTCCTCCTCCTCCTCCTCCTCCTCCTCCTCCTACTTCTCCAGTGCAGACCGTATCTACACCCACGCTAATGTCCATGGCGTTGAGATCATCCTCCCATCAAGTGAGTGAGGACATTGACACTGAGTTCCTGTAAACCTGTGATTGATTGGATTGTAATGAAAAACAGGAAATCTGATTTGTTTCAACAAAAAGGCTCAACAACCATGATGTGGCACCCAATACCGCATCTATGTGAAACTTTTACATTAAGATGTAATCGGCATAGCTTAATGCGTTGGCTGAGGATTATATCGTAGTTAATATTCTTGCTTGAAAGACGAGGCATTTGTTTCTTCCGCTATTTTAATTCCAGTTACAGTCACTTAAACTTTGTTCAGAATTACCTACATATGAACGACACTGCAATAAACAGATCATCAAGTATATACAATTACAAACAATGACATATTATTAGACATTTATTGAGCTTAATAAAACACCATTTTTGAAGTGTTGCAGTTTATCTCTTTCTTATTCCATTCTGTTTTGAGACATTCAGACTATATGTTCATTTTAAGTTCATTTTGTTAAGCTTTCTAGCGGAATTATCGCTCCTGTTTTTTTCAGGCAGGCCACATGAACTTTCTTTCCTAATTCTCATAAATATTAGTCCACCTTAAAGTAATCTGTGACCTTACAAACGAAACTACCTTCTTCTTCTTCTTCTTCTTCTTCTTCTTCTTCTTCTTCTTCTTCTTCTTCTTCTTCTTCTTCTTCTTCTTCTTCTTCTTCTTCTTCTTCTTCTTCTTCTTCTTCTTCTTCTTCTTCACTACAACGCCTAGTTATATAAACCCGTTCTGGCACCCATCTCAACTTTGGACGACCCACGTCTCATCTGCCAATTGCTTTATACTTTAGCGCCGCTTTTAGCAATCGATTCTCGTTCATCCTTTTCAAATGATCAAGCCATTGTCTTCTATAAGATCAAGTAATTGCATTTACGGTATATCTTTTATTCTAGTTCTGTTCTTATATCCTCGTTCCTTCTTCTACATTGCAATGTATTCATAATTATGTAAAGTATTTAGACATTCTTTTACAATAATTTCAGTTAAGTCTTGTCCAACACACAACAATAAATGTCACTTTACTACAGTTTTTCACTAATTAACGCAATAATAATGTCTCACTAAACCGCAACAATTACTCGGAACTCGCTTTTAATATGGCCTAACCGAACTTGGGCGCTTTAAAAGTATCCAGTAATTAACCCTCCGCCGCCGCCTTACACAGTGAGCCTGGATGCCGGTACAACAGTCGTGGAAGGGGCAATCTCAAATTATACAAAATTTTTTAAATATATAAACACTTGGTACCTTTCAGAGATTTTATTTAACTCTGACAGCTGTTTCGACTTCTTAAGCCATTGTCAAAGAGTTGAAATTGTTTGTACGTATGTTATACACGTAAACATTTATATTTAGAAATATTTATATTTGTAAGAACTTGTAAAGCCAATATAATTCTACGTTATGCTGACAAAAAAGAAACAGCCATTTTATCTCTTTGACAATGGCTTAAGAAGTCGAAACAGCTGTCAGAGTTAAATAAAATCTGTGAAACGTACCAAGTGTTTATATCTTTTTAAAAACCTTTCTACAATATGTTTCACCAAGTGCCCAACGGGTCATCAATTAATCACGAATAATGTAGAGCGTTACGTAATTCTGCGCGCAGAATGATCTCCAAACGTCTGGAACAGCTTCGTGCGTTGCAGTGTGTTAAGATTCACATGGGCTCTTTTATTATTATTCAGCTCAACATAGGATCATATTGGTTTTACAAAATCTTAAAAATTTAAATATTTCTAAATATAAATGTTTTTTTGTATAATATACGTACAAACAAGATGGGAATGGAATATCTTCCTGTTGACTACATAAAGGGATGTGACTTTGTGCCGTCTTGACCTTGCAGTTTACAGCTGACGTTGAAGCGTCCGTGTTCACGTGATTTTTTCCATGTATTCAGTGTGTGTTGTGTGGGCGCGTGCGCGCGGTGTTTTATAGATTCCATAGTTGGAAGGTTTTGTTTATTTATTTGTTCGTTGTATAAATACTCGAGTAGGTTTTGACTCTCTGTCGGTTGTGAGACAAAGTATTGTTTTATTTTTTAATTCTGATGTTTTAGTGTTTGTTTTTGCCTGAAGACGACTACAGATTTGTTGCATAGATGAAACGTCGCTTTACAAAAATATAGTAAATAATATAGTAATAATATAAGTAAATAATTATAGTAATAATATAAGTAAATAATTATAGTAATAATTTATTTAATATAGTAAAAATATAGTAAAAAATATAGTAAATAATATAGTAAAAAATTTAATAATAGTAAATAATATAGTAAAAAATTTAATAATAGTAAATAATATAGTAAACAAAAAGGTGGAAGTAATCCGTCCTTCTAGTAGTGGCGTAGTGGCGGCTGGTGGTTGAAAATTTTGGGGGTTGCATTTGGTTGGACGATATTAAATTGTTTTATTCTCTGAACAGAAAGTGTCCAAGTCTCCTCCCCTCCAAACAATACATAAGGAAAGCAAAATAATGCAATTTTTAGTGTCACCCACATAACCACGAATATTTATTCTATAAATCTTTTTTAAATTTACGATTAAATATTTTGTTACCTGATTTTACAATTTTATTAATTTTGAAAGCTCTGGTGTAGGCCTACCTACTCTCGTAATTTCAATTTTTTGTCCTCAATAGGACGTAAACTGAACAGCGTATTCGTTAAGTTCAACGACAGAATTCATTGCGTCCTGCCAGTTAAACATAATAAATATCTTACACTGTGACACCTTAATCCTTTATATGTACTATTATTTACGTTTAACGATGAATTGGACTGATACTTAACTGACGCTAACAACGAAATTCACAAAAAATTCGACCGACACTGAACTAACATATTACAAATTCCATCTTGGCGTACCACGTGTTATTTACCAACAAACAGAGTGGTGGCCCCGTGACGTACAAGCGGGGTTTCCAGTCCCTAATCACACCAAGCCAGCCTATACCGCTGTAATAGGAACACCCGAGTCTAGCCAGCCAGAGCACTACTCCATTGTATTCCCCATATACAAAGAGCGTCACAGTTGGTGCATACACCGCGGCAAGAGCGTGTACGGTGTTTAGTATTCCTCTGCGCTTTTCAATTGGCAAATGATTAATTACGATGGTTTAGCTTGAAAACACTATTATTTTATTCATAATAAAATGGGATTTAATGAGTGTTGTGCAACCGTGCAACCTAAGCACGGGCCGCCACTGCCTTCTAGTAGGCTTAATGTCAATAACACGTCATCGACATCTTTTAAAGATATAATACGTACAACCACATTAGTACTACTACTACTACTCTCCAGCACTACAGCCCATGGTGAGCCTTGGCCTCCGCTACGACCCGTCTCCACTCATCTCTGTCCACTGCCTTCAGTTTCCAGTTCCTAATGCCCATCTTTCTTAGATCTTCTTCCACATCCTGCTGCCATCTTCTTCGAGGCCTTCCTCTTCTTCTTTTGCCCAGTATCGTTCCGCTTAATATACAACCACATTAGTAGATATTTATTTATTTATTACATAATATGATATTCACTGCAGTAGTGGATTACTGTTTATTGTTATATCTTATAATAAATCATCATCACTCCAAGGATTAGGCCGGAAGCCATCTCCTCCTCGGTCCACCGACATCTCTCCTCCCAGTAGGTAATAACACAAGGCAGCCATGGGTAGACGAATACCAGGCATGCGGTTCCAAGTGTCCACACCACCTCCTTCTGTCTTATAATAAACAAATACCCGTTGACTCAAAAAGTTAGGTTCTTTATTTTAAGTGTTACTGTGTTATAAGCATTGTATATACACATTAAACGTTATGTTTTCCTCAACCATGGCTTTTATTTATTTCACCAGTAAACTAAAAACCAAAAACCGTTGTCATCTAACCTCACAAATGAAAATAACACGTATTTTCGCTTTGCATTAAGAAATAGGACAATTTAAAATTAGTACAATTCTTCTTTTCCACATCGTAATATATCGATACATTCGCATATTAAAAACATCGAAAATGTACTGCAAGAACGGATAAAGGTACAGTTCCGATGCCGCTAAATAGCACTTGTTTATTTACTTGTTACTATGGTAATTAATTCTCGTGCCCATGGTGTTGTTGGCATCTTTATACGTGTCAACAAAAGGGGATAATTAAAAGGACCTAAATCGTGGAAAAGGAGCAGAATATCATATTCCAAGTTAGACAGCGTTTTTTGCTTGTGTTAAACTTACCTGTGTAAAATTTGATGCCGATCGGTGTAACGGTGTGGATTTGTATTAAATACAAATCTTTAGATTAAATAAATAATTACCTTATTTTATCCACTACTATAAATATGTAACTATGTAAATCTTTAGACTTTGAGTTATATATCTCGACATCTAAATATTATTATATCAACATTTAACGCCTACTAAAACAGAAATATATAAATCTAATTTGGCCACACATGCAATAAACACAGGACATGAATTCCCAGACATAACCAACATGACACTAATAAAACACATACCACACAAAGGCACCATAATGAACATATGGGAAAATTTACAAATATACTAACACAAAACACACAAACATCTGAACAAATGCAAATCAATACAAAACATGATACAATTTTCAAAGCACACTCAACATCGAAATACTCAAAAAGCTAATATATACACCGCAATCACACACAATAACACCAGTATAAAATACCAAAAACCATAACAACAACCAACCAAAACACAAACACTCTATAAGATATAAAATTAGGAAGGCTGAGGATGGAAACAATACGATTTCCGAAACACATACCAACTAAGAGAATAAACATCTTGAGATAAAAAATTTATAAATATTAAATAAATTTTATATATAATCTTATATATTTGTATTCCATGTAAGTGAATCTAGTTTCTCATAAATTGTTTTGGTGTAAAGAAGGGTTTTCAGTTAGTCAGGTTTTACTAAAGCGATCCATCGAGGAAATTAACTATTCTAAAGAGACATGTAGACGGATTACCCTAGAACGGGAGGCCTCGCCTCTACCCTACCGAAGAGTGCATAAACAGCAGACAACGGAAGATATAGTGTAGTTCATTTATCGTAGAAAGAGAGAGAGAGAGAGAGAGAGAGAGAGAGAGAGAGAGAGAGAGAGAGAGAGAGAGAGAGAGAGAGAGAGAGAGAGAGAGAGAGAGAGAGAGAGAGAGAGAGGTGGTTGTATGAAGCTGGCTGGTAATTTTTACTTGTCTCCTTGTCTGTTCAATCTATCATTTATATTAAAATGAAATAATGGAATAACATTTTTTTAAATGTCTGCTTCTAAACGGTGCAATGCGCTAACCGCGGGTTATAATATTATCTTGTCATTATTTTGATTTAAAAATTGTACAAGGACTTGGTTAGAACAAATAATTTATATATTCTGCACAGATGAGCTATGTTTCAATTACAAGAAATGGCAATAGAATACTCACTGACAATTTCAGTAAGAAAGACCAAACCCATGGCATTTAAAGTAAATAATCCAGTGAGGAAAAAGATAATTATAAACAACAGCACTTTAGAACAAGTGAGCCGTTTCAAATATCTCGGCTGTGCAGTAAGTTATGAATCTGAATATGATATATAAGAGAAGATAAATAAATTTAGGAATATTTGTGGTACGATTCATAGAAATCCTAGAAATAAAACAAGACACAGCACGAGGATTAAATTTTATAATACAATTGCAATATCCACGTTGATTTGTGCACGTGAGGCGTGGGTCGTGACAAAAAAGGTAAGCGGCAAGATTCAGAGTGCTGAAATGCGGTTTATTCGAAATACTTTAAATTATAAACTGCAAAATAGAATAAGTAATAAAGATATCAGACCAGAACTCGAAGTAAAGGACATAAATGAAATTATTTCAATTTACAGAAGACATTGGTGGGGATCATCTGCAAAGGGTGGCAAAGGATCGATTGCCAAAGTAGAATTGAACTATAAAGACATTAGTAGAAGAGACGTGGGTCGTCCGGGGATGAGGTGGGTCCCGGAACAGGTTTACATAACCCGATCATTAAAGAGGAGGAGGAGAAGAAGAAGAAGAAGAAGAAGAAGAAGAAGAAGAAGAATAGTCTGCACAGATATATATATTAGTAATTCCAGATTTTATGTTTAATTCTTTCTTTATTGTTTATTAAACGATATCTTTCTTTTTGACAAGTTTTTTCTTTCTTTTTTAATTTCAATTACAATTTTTATTTTAATCAGTATACGTATTGACTGATAATAGAGATTCAATTGTGACCACTGAGTTGCCTTTCTTCATTTTATCGTCCCATTCATCTATGGACTTCGATTACACAAGAGATATTAAAGAGATCCGCAAGAGATCCGCACTCTACAAGAGATGCGTACTTTACAACGATGTTCTAAAGTGGTTATGCCAGACTAAGCCGATTTGTCAAGGCACTCTAGATAATCATTTACACTAGCAGTCGAAAACCCTGCGCCCGCGAACTAATTTGTAATTTTCTTTTCTTTTGAACAAAGGAAAGCACCCGCATTGTACCTGCTTCGAAGTACTGTATCATAAAATAGTACCAGCCATTTAACGAACCGCCCTGCGTCTTCCCCCAATACGATTACAAGATTAGCGTCCAATGCCTGTAAACACCTTTCTCCCCAAAGTGTTTTTTTTTCAAGTTTTACATTTCTGTGCACTTTATAAAAATAAACAGAGTTATTGTGGTAAGTTCTTTAATTTATTTTTATCAATTTGTTTCCTATTTAACCATTTTTTTTTTTTTAAAGTTTTCTTAGTTTGAAACATCATAGTGCGCATGCATGGTGACAAATTGCTGATGATCTACTCCTAATGTGAAATATTTTCACAAATTTATATGAAAAAATACTGCAAAGCTTTTTTTTTTTGATTCGGTGTTCCACGTCACTAGATATAAGGGCAAGGGTATTTTAAAGCAACAGTTAATGTTTGTAACGTCCGGGTATTGAACTCCGCACCTTGGATTTGATCCAATTTTCCATTGATGGGGTGGATCCATTGGATCCACAATTTTCCATTGATGGGTGGTGAGGGTTGCGCCCATTAAACTGCTTTTCAGTTATGTATTCGCTCCCATATATTCAAATGACTATGCACACCATGACTATTTAAACAAGCAGTCTTCTCCGATAGTGATACCCATTCTACCGCAGCTTCTTCTCCATTATTGTAGCGCGACTTCTAAGTATATACTGAATAATAATGGCAACAAACTACAGCCATTACGTTTTAGAAAAGGTATGTTTACGTTTTTACGTTTAGGAAAATTGATTCAGGAAAGTGTCCAGGAATCCAGAGGTCGGTGGGCTTGCAATTTCCTCCTCTCCGTGGACAGCCTCTTGATCACCACATACTTTATTCCTTCTTTAACCCCATCCATGTACTCCTGCTTGGTTGGGCCTTCCCTCCCACTGCTAATCTCGATCAAAGTAATGCTACTCCTTTCCCGAGTGGTTCCAATTAGCGTCATTTTTTCACCCACTATTTTCTAAACCTCATCAATGCATACTCGTTTTGCTCACGTCATTCTTAAGGCTCTCGTCCAAAACTACTTCTCAAAATCTTCAAAGTGACTCCTCTCCACTCTCATCAGAATCAGGTTTTCGAGCCACAAATTGGAGGTTTGCATATGATCCAAATAAAACAAATACGTTATATACGTTTCTGCTTTTCAATGGCACGTTTCTGGATGCCATAAGAAACTTTTCTTGAATAATGTTCTTCTTGCTTGTTCAATCCCACTTTTACAACACTGCTACATCTCACATCAGAAGTAATGCAGCTCCAAATATATTTAAAGTTATCAACTTGCACTAACTATATTATTATTATTACTCCGGTTGTACAATGTTTACACATCTTCCGAAACCAAAGATTACAGAAGTGATTGAATTCTCCTCTTTCACTGCTACTTGTCCATTCAAAGATTTTCTTCAATTCCTCGTTCCCCTAATATAGCCTGAACATTTCTTCTATCCAGGTGACAGGTGGTCTTCCTCTTTTCCTTCTTCCTGGTGGGGTCCATTCCATAACTCTCCTTGGCAGTCTTTCCTTACCATTCTTTCGTGTGTCCATATCATTGTAATTTTTTTGTTTGGATAAAATCAACAACTGAATTTTTCACATTCATTCTAAACTTAATGACTTCATTTCTAATTTCCTCACGTCTGGATACTCTTGCCGAACGTCTCCAAAAGTCCATCTCTGCTGTCATTAATTTTGTTCTTGTGTGTTTATTAGTAGTCCAAACTTGTGAGCCGTAAGTCATGATACTTCTAACGAGGGTTTTAAATATTTTGGTTTTAGTTTCTGCTGTAATATGTTCATCTCAAATGATTCCATTTAATACAGGTATATCCTTTTCTTCTAAGTTAATTCTAGATTGTATTTATTTTTCTTGCTTCCCATTGGCCATAATTTAAAACCTTTTAATACCCTCTTTTTAATGTCAATTGTCAAATATTTTAAAATTTATATATTTTTAAACTCATAATTTTCAGATATAACTGTATATGTTGTATATTTGAAAAAAGGTATAACTAATAAATGTATTAATACACCCAACAAAAATTTGTTTCTCCAAGTGCAGTCAGCTCACACCTGTTACCTTGCATAAAACATATTGAAATGTAAAATATAAAGAAAACAAGTTTTGTTAGAGGGGAAACGTGGGACAACACGATTCAGAGATAACAGTCTTGCAAACTTGGAGGGGGGGAGGGCAAGTAATTTCTCGCGCCGATGCATTAACGTTTAAAACCAACCGAGTCAGCTGTTGTAAAATATTAGTAGATTTTACGACCAGCCAAGTGACATTTATTAATTTTACCATTAAATAAAATGCGCGGATGCAGCCTTTATTCTTATCATCTTGCGGCACCACTTCCGGACGAAGAGGGAACTTTTAAAAAGGTAATAATTGATTATATATTGTTACAACGGTCTCACGGATTCAGTGGAAACAAAATACAGACACCAATGAAGTCACTAATTACCAACTTTAATTAGTCACAAATAACAATTTGTAGTTGACAAGGTACTCTCGTACAATAATTGAAGTTAAATTTCTCCGCACGTAATAATAGTGTCAACTATTAGAGTTCGACACCAATTATGACAAAATAATCACTTTCCACTAATTAGCAACAATCACTTGATCCGCACTCTGCAATAACGCCAAGTGTAACTAACTTCAAAGCCGGCCGCTGTTGCTTATATAGGTCCCGCAGATGTTCCAGAATAATTGTCCATCGTTTTGGCGGTGTGCCAGCATAATTTGCGTAGTTACAAGTACTTCAACAGTTTGGACTGCTACGTAAGAGGACGGCCTTGACACAGACGCTGTAACCTCGGCTGGTCGAGAATCGCGAAGAAAGACGCTCTCGAAAAGTCAAGAGCGGTATGTAAATGTCGTAGGAATATAAATATTTATTACTCTAACTGAATTTACTAATGAAAAAAGTAGAACGTTTTTATTTTATTTTATTTCAAATAAATCAAAGGACAAGTTAAATTTATACCTTTATATCTATATTCAAATTTTTGGTATGATTTCGTGCTATAGAAAACCAAGTTACTTTACCTGACTGCACACAAAGAATAATCTAACGTGCTTGGTGTATTGTGATCTTCATGACGTTCTACCATTGTTATATCTAATTATTCCTGTCCCAAGCTTATTCCAAATTTTCTTTACACCCTTCTCCTTTGACAATTCCTTCACTCTCCTTCCTCTTCTCCCCTTGTGCTTCTTCTCTACTGTGCTCTCAAAAAGTGCCGATAATATTCACTTTCCTATTGTAGTCCGTACTGCCCAGTTTCTCACCTTCTTCGTGATTGTACCCAAAAGTATTTTGTTTTTATTACCGAGGTCAGAAGTATATCATTTACATTAACTTCTTCCTCTTCTTGTTGTTGTTTTTCTCCTCAACCCAGAGCTCGGTGGGTTTGCAAATTTTTCCTTTCCGTAGACAGACTCTTGATCACCACATACTTTCTTCCTCCTTCAACCCCACTCATGTACTCCTGCATGAGCCTTTCCATACCACTACGCTCATCGATCATGGTGGTAAACTAATTGTAATGGCGTAGCAGGTGACTTTCTTACTGCTTTTCTTTCCTCAACGCTTCCAACAGCGTTCTTTTGCACTCGTTCTCTTTGACACCTCATCACTAGGTACTCTTTTTGTCCATACTCTTTCAATCTCTTGTTTGCCACAAAGGTTTTTAAAATCACACAAACTGTTGGTCGTTTTTACAATTTATTCTTAATCTCTGGCAATTATTTCAGCGTATTAGGCTATTCTCAAAGAGCTGTTAAGACACAATTAAAAAACAATTAAAAATAACAAAAGTGGAACAAACGATCATACAGAATTCTTTATATTTCTTTTTTTGAAAGCTGTTATTTAGTTTAGTTAATTTTTAGAACCTGCATTAATATTATTCTTAGTTTTTAGAGTCACTTTACCTTTCCTATGGTAGCTCCTCCACCCCTCCGACATATAGACTACATCCCACACAGATGTCCATTTACACACCCTTAACATGTGTTCACCATCCTACACAGTTTTTATATTTAATTTTTAGCAGCTCTTTGAGAATAGGTTAATAGGCTTAAACAATCGTCAGAGGTTAAGAATAAATTGTGAAAGTGCCAAGTGTTTGTGTTGTTTCCCGCCGTGTGACTTTTTATAAAACTCTTCTATTACGATTTTCGGAGACTATGCTCTATCTTCAGATAGTAAAATAAAACTATGTCACTCTTACGAGATCGTTAATTAATAAAATGACAAATTTGCATATGAACTGTGCGCGATGTTGGGTACGCATCCGTTCAAGTTCAATCTGCTACTGAGCGGTTGTTAATTTAACGTAGTTTTAGCTAGCAGACTCAAGGCAGTATCGTACGAGCGGTTGGATCCAAAGTTCAGTTAATCATTTAATACGAAATCGCGACTGCTTAGGTTTGCGTATGCACCATAGATTTCAAACTCCTCCAAGGCATTCATGAAACGGCCCTTCTTACATACATGCAAGTTGGAATTAAAGTCTGTGTAATTATGATTGTATGAGGTCAGATGTCGGGCGTAATTAGATTTGATGCTGTTATCATTTCTTATTTTCTTGGGTATATGTTCCCGAAAACGTTTGAGGAAACCTCTCCCCGTCTGTCCAATATAGAAGCAATTGCAATCATTGCATATTAACTTATATATACCCGTTTTTTCTTCTGGAGGTGTGTGTTAATTAACGATCTCCTAATAGTGACATAGTTTTATTTTACTATCTGAAGATGGAGCATAGTCTCCGAAACGCGTAATAGAAGAGTTTTATAAGAAGTCACACGGCGGATTATTGAAAGGTAATAATTTATTGATTCGATTAAGTGACTTGGATACCAGATTAAACATGAATATTAAATTTGTAATAATATGTTTCAGCAAGTTCCCAACGAGTCTTCAATCAGTATTTTGTATGTCAGTTCTGGAGCATTTTAACATGATAATGTTTTTAGGCTGGGGTCATTCCACAAAAATGTAACGTCATCGAAAAATGTAACGCTTCCACACTTCCGATTCCCCACAGTCTAGAAATCTGTTACGTAAACGCATCAAGACAGAAATAATCGCTGCTGACAATGAGTTTAGCAAACGTTTTAGTGAGAATAAATTTAGTTTTACATGCTCTGTTTGTGATCGTCTGTGGTTTGGAAATGATTTACGTAATCCACCAAACGTAATCCACATTATACGTTTCAAAAGCTTAAAAACATTATCATGCTTCGATGTTTCGGTTTCGTCGAAATTTCTTTAGATCTTTTCATAACTTATGTTTTTCTTCATTTATCATCAAATCGCATTTATGTTTTAGCGTTATTTGGTGAAGTGCATTCTCTAGTTGTTATACATTTCTCAACCCATTATTATATTCTCTCTCATCTTCTCCGTACCCACAAATGAAAAGCCTGAATGCATCCCTATACCTCTTTTTCTTTTCCCTATATGACACGTTTTATATCCGCATGACAGACGTCTCCACAGCAATGACGCTGCGAGAGGTTCTGGGGATTAAACCTTGCCCCCGTGGGAAATAAAGACAGACAAATTAAATGTCAAAATAAAAAAAAGTACCGTCTGCCTAGTGGCAAAAGCTAAAGAGCATGATAATGTCTTTCGGCCGCCAGCTAAACGCAACATTATTATGGTTACTGACTGACTGATTGTTTCCTTTCTGCAAATGTTCGGGATACAAATATGCCATTTGTGTCCACATACAAATACGTAGCACGTGAAATGATTATATTGCTAAAAATATGTTAACACTTAGTTAAAAGCGTTTTTCCACTCAGTTATTTTGAGAGTAAATGAAATATGTATCTATTAATAAACAACAATAGACGGAGGAAACCCGAATTTTGGATTGTGTATTCATTGGGTTGAACAAACCACGAACACAAATCCACGTGTTCCTTGTGGGATAGGTACGCAGATGTGGGTAATAAAGTCCATTAACACTGCTTTCTGTGCACGTTCCACTTTTTCCAGCGTACGCGTATGTTAGAAATAGTTTCTAATTAAAGTTTTCGTTTCAAGTCAGCAACATATTGTAAGAGACGAACGGTAATTGTACTGAATTTTGCGTAGTTACATAATCCACGGCGTCCACATTTAGGTAGTATATTTATACAGCAGTGATTCAGTAAAACCAAATTTATTCTCACTAAAACGTTTGCTAAACTCAATGTCAGCAGCGATTATTTCTGTCTTGATGCGTTTACATATCAAATTTCTAGACTGTGGGGAATCGAAAGTGTGGAAGCGTCACGCAATGATGACGTCATACAGCATTACATGTTACAGTTTACGCGTTACAGAAATTTTCAAATGATGGCCAGCCAAAAGACATTATCATGTCAAAAAAGGTTGTGGCCGGTAAAACAGCAATCATATAAGTTTAAAAGAAGAAGCTACCTTTAGGCTTTTAAGATGAAGTGCTGAAGGAGGGCCTTATGAATGCCATGGACGAAATCAGTACTAACGATGAGGTCCTGAGGATAGTGAGCGAACAAAGAACGTTGGTCGCATCCGTCGCGAAGAGGAGAAGTAATGTGGTTGGCCACCTGTTATCCCGTTTAAACTGGTTCACCAGCGGGAAGGGAAAGCCGAGACAGACGTACATGGATGGAGTTAAAGAAGGAAGCAGATGTGTGGTTATCAACAGGCTATTTGCGGAAAAGAAGAAATTGTAAGCCCGTCAACGTCTGAGTTGAGGAGGAGGAGAAGAAGAAGAATAAAAAGTCGGAAAAAATAATTAATCTAATTATTAGTTGTACGAGTAAGTATGTTTTTAATTGCGGTAATTTATCTTGCTAATACAAAATCGGTTACTTCATTATTATGCACTATTTTTTGTTGTAATTGTACCGCAAAACCTTGTAAGCTAAAATTTAACAAATTATATAATAAATAACTCAAATTAATTGTTTAGTAATAACTCAAAATAAATATTGCTTAATAATAAATAACTCAAAAAATTATTAGGAATAATTACAAATTATTAGAAAAATATTAGGCACACGAAAAACTTGGGAAGGTTGGAAATTAAGAAGTAATGATGAAGTATATCAAAGTATAGAAAATATAACAAAAACAATGAGGAAAAGAAGACTATCCTTTTTTGGACATTTACATAGAATGGACGACAATAGGTTGACAAAGCAAATCTTCAAATATCTGTGGGGGAAGAAGTCAACATCAAGTTGGATTAAAGAAGTCCAAAAGGAATTAAAACAAAATAACACAAACGCAGAAGAAGCAATTGAAAGAGACGTTTTCCGGGCAAAAGTGTTAAAAATGGAAGGAGTCCAGGGTAGGAAAGAGAAAAACGCAGGTCCAAAGTGGACTGAAGACAGGAAGAAAAGACACAGTGAGAAGATGAAAGAATATTGGAAAAAAGAAAAGAACAAAGAGTAAAAATTTGAAATTGGCATGTAGTCCTTAGATGGCCGATACTCAAACGCAAAAGCAATCTAAAGTCGATTAGTACTTTTAGTACACTTATCTATCAGTTAAAGTATTTTAGCAGTTAAAATTATAGCAGTTAGAAAATTCATAAAAGAAATAGTAAGGATGGCTGCTAATTTAAACAATACGAAGAATAAAGTATTTTACGTCTGCCAAATACAATTTTACTTTTAATTATAAAATTTCCTGCCATTCAGTAAAAATTAACACTAGTCATATTTAGACGAATCCACATTAAAGGTAATAGTACGTTCAACCGTTGAGGGAGGGGGCTGTTAATGCGAGATACGACGAGTCATTACAGAATAGTTTATGTACTGTATATACGGGGTATCATAGCCGTGGGCGCAGATGCTGTAATTACAGCTGACGTGGACGTGTCACGGCCACCTGTCCCAGCTGATCCGTTATGACGCACTTACGTGCATCGCCGGCGTTGTAATGAAACCAATAATAATTACGAGGAGGGGCTTCATTGTGTGAATTCATAGAACAATATATGATGATGATGTTACTGAGTACGTAGTGGTCTCTAATTGGTGCATTATCAGATCGGAGAAAGTTGATTCAAAAACGAATAAAGTTAAAAGTAAAAAAAGCTCTCATTTTCATCATCACCATCACCCTCAAGGTTTAAACCAAGAATGGTTTGTTCCGGCCTAAAATAGGCAAATATTACAGCTGGTCACTCCAGCGCTTCCTCGGACGGACGTCCCACACCTCTCCGTCCCCTCGGCTTATAGTTCCACAGTTGTTTGGGGATGCGGCAGTCATCCATTCGGCAATGATGTTCCCAGCAATTCAGTCGATACTGGGCGATCCTGTCGAGTATACTCATAATATTCAGTTCCTGCCATATATCTGTGTTTTTTCTATGATCATGGAGAGTATACCGTGCCACGTGCCTGAGAAATCTCATTTCAGCCGCTTGGATACGACTGGCCTGGCCTTTCGATAAAGTCCAATTCCCAGACCTACAAAGAAGTGTGGGAAGGGCCATCACTTTGTAGAATTTTACGCGTGTTCCTTTACTTGCTGACTTAAGAGTTCGTCTGATGGTCCTGCACATAAGGTTGAACTTATACAACTTATTCACAACGTCGTTGCTTGTATTATAAGGCACGCTGTAGCCCAGGTATTCAGAATTGCTGATTTGTTCCAGGACGGTACCATCTATAACAGTTTTTGCCCGTCCGAGATCAGTTCCACAAAAAGCCATCACCTTGGTTTTAATTGTGGATATCTGCAATTCAGATTATTTGTAGATTCCATTTAACAAATGTATACCCAAGCACTAATTTTATATGTATTAATTTTTGGTGTCTTTTTTATGCTCACTCTAAACGATCGTCATTTATAGAGGCCAGTACGTTAATTTAAATTTCTAAAGTTATTCATAAACACGTGACAAAGATTAAATGCAACTACTTTATTTAATGTAGAATAAATTAATAAAAAATTCACGGAGAGAGACGAGCCAGATGTTACCTATCAGCTGATATTAATTACAGTAAATATTGTTCCAGACGGATTGTTTCAGCAGCAGCAGCAGCAGCAGCGCCAATGTACACTACAGTGATTAGTTGTTTGTTGATGTATCTGTCTGTCTAGCCTACTGTAGTAGTTTTCATTAAGACAGAGTAAATTTTTATTAATCTCTCTGTCCCCCCTCTCACTCTCTCTCTCTCTCTCTCTCTCTCTCTCTCTCTCTCTCTCTCTCTCTCTCTCTCTCTCAATATTCTCTCTTTTTCTGGTCGTCTAAAAAATTAATTTCAGTGCTCCAAAACTCTGTTTGTTTCTATAGGTCTTAATATACGGGATGGCTAAATGTTATAATATTATATCCTTAAATTCGTAATAACCGTCAATCAATGAATTTTTCAGTGAAGGGTTTGTGAGGATCGGTCAAAAATAAAAACACAAATTTTAACTTATTTGTGCCGACGTTTCGACAATGTTTACTGTCATCATCAGGACCTGTGTATTCATACAAAAGAAATGTCAGACACAACAGAACCATTATCTGTGTGAACGTGTTTGTGTATGTGAGTCTATCTGATGTAAGGTCGTAAAGTTCTACAGTTATTGTGGAATTTATAGTTTTCTAAATTGATGATTGTTTGTAATACCAGTAGCGAGTGAAACATGTTAAAAATAACTTTGAATGATTACATAGTTGAACATCCCTTAATCTGTTTTTAGTTATATTTTACTATGCCATATGTGACTGGTATATGTATAAAGGTTTTCTGTACCAATCTAATATCTAATTGTTGATTATTGCTTTTGTAATTAATTAAAAATATCATTACATATAGTAATTTAAATTGTAACAGTGTATAAATTAAGTTCTGTAATATTATAATTTTCTCGTTGTCTTAAAGAAAACATATGAAGATGTAAACAACTATCTGAACTACTTCACATATACAATGATACATACATACGCGCACACACTCACATACACAAACACGTTCACACAAATAATTGTTCTGTTGTGTCTGACATATCTTTTGTATTCATACACAGGTCCTGATGATGACAATAAACATTGTTGAAACGTCGACACAAATAAGTTAAAATTTGTGTGTTTATTTTTTTTTACCGATCCTCACAAATCCTCCACTGAAAAATAATATTATATGTTATTATACTCTTGCTATATAAATCGCTCAACAATAATGCATTATTCGGTAATTCTAATCTTCTTTCTTCTTCTTTAAGTTCCTTGTTAGGACTCTGTCCTGTTCTATAACAACGGTCCTACATACTATAGTTAGTAGTTATACTATAGTTATAGTAACTATAACTCCACCACTTCCTTGGTCGACCAATGCACCTCTCGGTGTTTGTTTGGCTATGTTTTGCCTTTATATTGTCGGGCGCAAAAATCATGTTTCGACAATTCTGTACACGATTTGGATTGTCACTGTTGTTAAGCGTCCCCTTACAGATTCGTTTATTTGTTGTACTTATTTTAACTTTATTCGCAACATGCGAAGTCTTTTGGTTATTACACGATGTTTAAACGATCGGTAATTTTCTTATATATAATTGTATATTAGCAGTTTTTTCATATTTTAATTATTCGAATTATTGTTCACTTTTATTTACACTGCATGTAAATGCATTGTTTGTTTCGCACTAACTTTTCCACATGTGTGCGTCTTTATATTATTAATAACGTGACGTAATTTGTTTCGTCATAACTTCCGTGCACTTAACAAAATTTAAATAAATTAGTTATTTAATTCACATTTATTCAGGGGTGACGCCACGCCGGTTTCTACTGGCTTACACACACACAAACACACACACACAAACACACACACACACACACACACACACACACACACACACACACAATACACTGTACACAATCTTAGCTGTGTGTGTGGCGTGGTCTGCATGTACCGACCTGCGTTCACGTTTCCTGGTTACTCACACCTTTCAATACAGATGTTGAAAATAATAATTACTTATTCTAATTTAGCAGTTTTTTAACTAATTACGACAATGCACAGAAACGTACGCAGACGTACTGTTGCAATATATATATATATATATATATATATATATATATATTCAAAGGAGTAGGTGATATACTGCACCATTTTCTAATACCTTGACTGACAGATATTTGTCAAGATATCCTACAATTATTTTTAACAGCTATTCTTGTTCAGCTATATAGGCCTTGTAGAGTTCTTATAAGTTGTGGCGGATATTCCCAGTTCCTCTAATACTGGGTACAGCATATTTCTCTCTAATTTATAAAAGGCAGTCTTAAAATTATCGAAAGCTACATGTCTTTCTTTGCTGAAAGCTACATCGTTCTCTTGTATTCAAATTCAAAATTTTAAACAAAGAGGCTATTCTAAAACAAAAATGCATGTATAACGCACAATAAAATCGAAACGATTTTGTGGTGGATTATATTTGCAGTTGTGCTATAATGAATAAAATTCTATTTTAATATTAAAAAAACTCTGTAATTGAGTATTTTAGTAAAAAAAAAGCAGTTCAATGGCCGTTAATACTTTAATTAAAAAGACTGAATTCCGACCGCCTCGCGTCAAGTTACCAATATGGAAATGCATCGATTTGAATATAGTTGATTTTGCTTCATAAACTGAACGCGTTTATTTGGCAAGTTATGTTTGCAGTTAATTTAAATGTCATGCAGTTTGGGTACATCGAATCCACGCTACAGCATTGTCACAAACTAAACTTCTCTCTCTCTCTCTCTCTCTCTCTCTCTCTCTCTCTCTCTCTCTCTCTCTCTCTCTCTCTCTCTCTCTCTCTCTCTCTCTCTCTCTCTCTCTCTCTCTCTCTCTCTCTCTCTCTCTCACTCTCTCTCTCTCTCACTCTTTCCTCTCTCTCTTTCTCTTCCCTCTCCTCAACGCAGAGGCTGGTGGGCTTGCAATTTCTCCCCTCCTGTAGACAGTCTCGTGATCATCACATACCTTCTACACCTACCGACGCATAGCTGTGCGCCTGAGTTCCGGCCGCGCTTACTTTACTAGTCATTCTTAAAACATCGATTTGCCTACACTGACCTGTTTCACCTCACCTGAATTTAATTTGTTTTCCGAATGCCTATACAAATTGAATTGGTTTTATATAATTGTGTTTGTGTTCACCATAAATTGGGCTTCCCAGGTGCGTTCATTACACGTGTTTATTCCTTTTCTTAAATTTTAAATGTGGGACTTTTTTGACAAATACGTTATTAATGTCATCGAATTAAATAAAGTAACTTGAACTTAACTGATTAATCAAAATATATTTATCTGTCAAATCTTTTTTTTTTTTTTTCGCAGGAAAGACAGTGGAATATTTACCATCAATTAACGCCTCACGCAATTCTTTATTAAGTTATTTATAAAAATCTTTCGTTTGACTTTTTTGAAGTTCTTCTCTCAAAAGGTCTGCTGTTGACAACTTTTTGTTTCATTGTATAAAATTCTTGTACTAATTCCGCACAACACCTTGATCTAATTTACCTAGTCCAGTTACAGGTTCCCCTTTTGTTCGCTTCTTGTTCGGAGTAACAAATGAAGTAGGCATATCACCATCATTGCAATTTTCAAGTTGTCGTAAAATTCCTTGTTTATTTTGGACACCACACGTTTAGAAACGCCAGTAGTAGCAGCTCCCTAGATCTAACAACTGGAATCATCACCTCTTTGTTACCAGCCTCTTTCTTTATAAATTTAAACACATTGCTAATTATTTCCCCCCTGCTTTGACCGTTTAGAACATTTCCCGCCTAGCCTACTGTTCACACCAGCCATTATGAACAATTTTAATAGTTTCACTAACGCACACACGGGAGCACTAGCACAAACGCAACTGAGACTCGCGAGACAACACCGACTACTGAAAAGATAACAAGACTATTACAAAACAGATAATTCACAGAAGTCAACAATCAAGACGACCGAGTCATTACAGAACAAAAAGCTATTCGCAGTATCGTGAGTCAATGTTTACAGGAATGTTAATGATTTACCCTGCGCGCCTCACCCTTTCTATTCCACCGCTCCTGGACCCAAGAGCTCAGCTGTGCGCCGGTAGCTGTACCTTCTTTTATATCATCCGGCGTTTTCCCCTGTCTAGACCTTTTCCTCCTACTACACACCTTTATATATATATATATATATATATATATATTATAACGATTCATAATAGCGTCCTATCTGAGCGTTATATGAAAGCTATAGACGGTACGAGTGTAACGCCGTAAGTAAGAGAGAGAGCGTATAATCGCAGCCATCTCACTCTAACCACGTCACCGCTACATCAGAATCCAGTTCAAACATGTTATTTTACTCAAATCGAATTATCAGTTCAACCTGCGATAACTTCAAAAGTTATAAATATACGGCAATTCTGAAAAAAGCATTGTATTCAGCAAGAAAAGCTTTATAAGTAGCCGCAATCTCAGTTAATATAATTGAAGTGGCGGATGACGCACGCCAACAGGAATAACGAGAGAATTATGCTACGTAGGAATAAGGTGTTTTCATACACACACAGATAAAGACCTAAGTAACAATATTCTGTGGTCAGATCTTTGGAAACACATTTGCAAATACCTGTAATCAATCGATTTGCAAATACAGGAAGTACGATTTTGACAAGAAATTCTCTGCCGTTTGGAACCTGTCACGGAGTGTTTGACCGACCTGTTCGAGATTGTCACAACTGGAAAAACGCATGATTTATTTGTACAACCAATCAGCAGCCCGTATTTAAGTTGCTGTATTTCGACACGAGTGGCTGGAAAGATAGAGCTGAGGTTGACAAAGTTAATAATTAAACTTGACGTCGAGAGTGACTTAATATGGAAATTATCAGAATTAAATCTAATATTGGAGACCTAATTGTTCAAAAGCAGCTTCATTGTTCACATTAAACTATGTTTGATATAATTAGTATTATAATTTTGCAAGTTAGGAATTTTGATTTTAATACATTTTAATTAAGATATAAAAGTGTATCATATTTACTGTTTGTTTTATTTCATGACTCAGACGGGGTCCGTGAAATTTTTTTATTTTTTGGAGAAAGTCCCCGGGCTGAAAAGTTTGGGAACCACTGAATTAGAGTCATTATTTACTTCAAATTCTTCTTCTTCTACCCCTCAACCCAGATATTACGTTCCCGGATATTTTCCCGAATCGAATATCCCAAATACTTTGCGATTTGACATATCCCGAGATTGAAATGAGCGATTTATCATTAATTTACTACTTCATTTTTCTTGGCACAAAAAAGGTTGTTAAAATTTACTTGAAAAATTGGAATTTCAACGTTTCCATTATTACTAATTTAGATACGTGTATATTCAGCATATTCTGATTCGGCAAAATATACTCGAGATACTCACTTCTGCTAAATAACCATTCGGTGATAAAAGATATACGGTTTTTACGTTTAGGAAAATTTCACCACTGTTGCTACCTACGCTGATGACACAGCAATCCTAGCGACACACTCCGACCCCTCAATAGCACCTCTTATGCTACAAGAATCATTAACAGCGTTCAGTTATGGCTTGATACATGGCGCATAAAAATCAATTCATCCAAGTCAGTACACGTTACCTTCACCACACGTAAGGCTAACTGCCCTCCAGTAACAATTAACGGTCAACCAGTACCGCAAGCTGAAAGTGCTAAGTACCTTGGGATGCATCTGGACAGGAGACTAACATGGAAAAAACATATAACATCTAAGAAGATTGAACTTAATCTCAAGGTCAGAAACATCTACTGGCTGATAGGCAGAAAATCGCGGTTAAGTCTCGTCAACAAACTTTTAATATATAAAGCAGTTCTTAAACCGGTATGGACTTATAGTATTCGACTTTGTGGTACTGCTGGTATGAGTAATATCGATATTATACAGCGCTTTCAGCCCAATAGTACAGCGTTTAAGATCAATAGTCGACGCTCCATGGTTCGTCTCCAACAATTCTATTCACCGAGACCTCAAATTTCCAACTGTAACAGAAGAAATCATGCCCCTCTGCAGGACTCACATCACTAAATTAGAAAAGCATCCAAACGCCCTAGCAATTAATTTGTTAGATAATAATGAAGATATAGACTAAAAAGGCACAAACTGTTAGATTTACCATTCAGGTTTAACTAATAATGTATTCTCTGTATTGTAATGTCTGTGATATCTGTTCTGTTCTGTTCTATATGTTTTGTATTCGTGTCATTATTAAGTGTTAATGGCAACAGTATATGTGCCTTATAACCCCAGTGTTTAACATTTTGAACCTATTGTATCATGCAAGCAGCAAGTGGAAGTGATTTTTGTTCATTTGTTTACATGTTTTTGTCATTTAGTCTTGTAAGTTGTGCAGCTGTTTAATCTGTTAACAAAAACAAGAAGAGCTGTCAATGGCCTTGTCTTCATAATCATGTAGGTGTTTTGTCAGTCAATTTGTTCAATGTTCGCTTAGTCGAACACATCACAAATCTGCAATAAATTGAAAGAAAGGGAAATTCGATTCAGGAAAGTGTCCAGGAATCCGGAGGTCGGTGGGCTTGCAATTTCCTCCTCTCCGTGGACAGCCTCTTGATCACCGCATACCTTATTCCTTCTATATATGGTGATTCAATTAGAGGTTACAATTTTAATGTAAAATAAAACGCATTGGTTTTTGATAAACTCTTAATGTATTTACTTCTATACGTTGGTTAGACATTGACATTAAACATGATAAATGATATCGGACAAATGGCTGCCACGAGCGGCCCTGCAGACTTCTGCTCTTTTGATGAAATTTTCCATCACATTCCGGCATAACTCCTGCTGCAGCTCATGAATAACATGGCGTATCTCGTCCCTTAGCTCTCGAATCGTTTTGGGGTAATTGGCATACATCTTCTGCTTTAAATAACCCCAAAGAAAATAATCCAACGGCGTGAGATCACACGATTTGGTGGCCTATGTTGATCGCCGAAACGAGAGATGACACAGCCAGGGAACTTTGTGTGCAACAACTGTATTGTTTCTCGCGCTCTGTGGCAAGTGGCACCGTCTTGTTGGAACCACATGTCTTCGACATCAATATCATCCAATGGGTGCCAAAAATAATTTATTATCATATTCCGATAACGTTCACCATTGACTGTTACTGCATCACCACGGGCATTTTCAAAAATGTACGGCCCAATCACGCCGCCGACCTAAAATCCGCACCAAACAGTGATTTTTTGAGGACGAATTGGTTGCTCGAGAATGGCTCGTAGATTTTCAAGTCCTTAAATGCGGCAATTTTGTTTGTTTACGTACCAATCTATTTGGAAATGAGCTTGATCGCTGAATATGATTTTCTTCGCAAAATCGCCATCAACTTGGTGGTTCTCTAACACCCAATCAACGAAGTCACGACGCTGTCTATGATCTGTTGGCTTCAATTCCTGGGTTAATTGGATCTTGTAGGCATGCAAATTTAGATCTTTAGTTAATATGCGCTGCGTGGTGCTGTAGGAAAGGTCCAACTGCTGGGAACGATGACGAATGGAGGTCGACGGATTGTCATGGGCACTGGCACTCACTGCGGCGATATTTGTGAGTGACCGGCCACTACGAGGACGTACTGGTCTTTACACATCCAACACTGACCCGGTTCTATTGAATTTTTAGACTAATTTTTTAACCGCGGAACGAGATGGACGTTCATGGTTACCGAAGTCATTTCGCAGTGCGCGAATCGTGTTAATTAAATTTTCTCCACTTCGAAAGTAGGTTTTAACAATTAAAATACGTTCTTGAGTCGAATACCGCTCCATAGCAACAAATGTCAATACTTAACAATGACTAATTTCAAATATCAGCTGTTCATCTTTCACAATAAAACAGTATTGCCAACTTAAAATTGTAACCTCAAACTGAATCACCCTATATAATCCCATCCATGCACTCCTGCTTGGGTCTTCGCCTACCACTGCTAATCTCTATCAAGGTGGTGAACCAGTTTGAATGCTGTAGGAGATGACCAAACACAATGCTTCTCCTTTCCCCATTGGTTCCAATCAGCGTCATTTTTTCACCCACTGTCTTCAGAATCTCATCAGTGTACACTCTTTCTGCCAACGATATATTTAAAGGCACCCATAACCGAAATAAAAACCACCCGCGGACCAACAGGTGGGGAAGAAGGGGCTCCTTAGCTGTAGAGAAAGCAACCCTTCTAGAAGAAGGTACTCTGAAGGCACCCTGGTCCTCCAGGTTGGGGGGGTTGAGGCATTGGGCTAACTCCCCAATACTCGGAAAACCATTTATTGTTAAAAAGCTTAAACAGTCTCGGAAGGATTGGAAACACAAAGAAAACGGAGTATATGTCCATTGGTGGGGAACAGAAGAATTTAATTTTAGAAGACGAACAAGAAATAATAAATTGCAGTAGCTATAAATATCAAGGAATAGCAGTTACACAAGATGGTAGTCTAGATAAAGCGATAAGAGAAAGAAATAACTTGGAAAGAAAATCAATACCATTGCTGAACAACATATTGTGGGACCAACAAATATCAAAACAAAAACAAAATAAAGATCGTATATACAATGCAATTGTGAAACCGACTACGTCATACGGGTGTGAAATATGGCCAATAACACAAAGAACAGAAAAGTTGTTGGAAGCTACTGAGATGGATTATTGGCGAAGAGCGGCAGGGAGGTCAAAACTGGAAAAAGTAAGAAACGTCAGAATCCGGGAGATAATGGGTGTACAGTGCTTTATTGTTGACGACATAAAAAAAAACTGCTAAAATGGTTTGGACATGTGCAAAAAATGCCGGATAATCGACTCCCCAAGCAAATTTTGGGATGGACACCATATGGTCGTAGGCGAAGAGGAAGACCTAGGTTGAGTTGGAGAGAAGGCATCAATCGCGCAATGAGAGACCGGGAATTGGAAGAAGAATCTTGGTTGGATCGAGACCAATGGAGACTAGGGATCGGAAGACGTAGGATAACGTTATGAGCCGATTTATATATATATATATATATCGACGCAAAAATCGGTTTTGGTGTTTTGTCTTAAAACAATTTTCAATATTTTCTTAGTAATTTGATACCAAATTTATGTAAAAGCCTAATAATAAATTTTTATGATTTAAAAACATTAAGATCGTAGGAAAAATTCTGTCAAAACTTGCTGACAATTTTATCGTTTTTTACAAATCTGTAACTTCCTTATAACGATTCGTAGAGACATGCAGTTTTTACCACTGGAAAGGGAATTTCAATAAACATTAACTACCGATGTCTGCAATGTCTGTCATAAAGCCAATATTTGCTGATCTGAGTATCCTAATTTGTTTTAAAAATCTCTTCGTGGTAGTACACAGAATGCAAACGAGTCGCTGAACCATTTGTTTTGGAATAGTTTTTGCCGAAAAATATATATTTGTTGGACTGAATACTTTGGTTTTGGGTGTACATAATGCTGTGTCGACAATTACCATTGAAGGTAATATAAGTAAGTGTTAAGTTTTAACAAACATTATGGATCAAACAAGGATCAAATATGATACGGTAATGACAAAAATTAACTAGCAACGAATCCTTGAAACAGAGACAGCAGTAGATTAATTGATGAAAATTTTAGACAGTCAACTAGAAATGTGAAAACTAGAGGATAAAATGGACACAACTGAAGACCCCGAGTATGGAGCTGGACTATTTTAAATCAGGTAAAACAATAAAAATCTGTATCAAAATACTTAAATACTTTTTTCTGAAAATCTATTTTTGTTATATAAATAACTCTTCATTTTAGAAACCAAGTTAACTATCAAGCTGAATTTTTTGTTTTGTTTTATAAGTTTGCTGCAACAGCAACGGTCATTAGCGACCACAAAAATGAATTTGTACAGATTCTTAAACAGATGTGTTAACATGTAGTAAATATTTGTTTAAATTCCAAATAGTATAAACAAATGAGATAGCTATAAATATTTAACAAATAACAGGATTAGTTTAACTGATGCAAAATAAAATGAGAAATATTAACCCCCCACAACACAAACAATATAACTACACATCATGCACATAAATAAATATAACTAAATACACATGTAATGAATATAACATTAGGTAACAAAATATAACAACTATATAACAATAAGTCATAATAACATATCAATCCATTAACTTAATTACACAATTTTTAATGTTCTTATAATTTTCTTAGTTCGTACCTATATTGCTGTTAACAACTGAAACTCCTTTAAGAGGAGAAATATGTTGGCGGCTGCAATCTTGTCATTTGAAACCCCCCTTTTATTTTATAAGTTTTTGTAATTTTTTTTATTTTATTTTTATTTATTTTATTTTATTTTTATTATATTTTTTGTAAAGGGGAGAGACATAATATTTAGAACTAGGTGGTGAACCTAGAGGAAGCATAAAGTGTGCACAGGCCCAAGCTACAATTACAGACATGTGCCCCGGTGAATGACAGGACTTGCAAATGAAAAACTCTTTTAACAAACAAGCGTGAACTTTATTGGGCATGCAAGGATTTACATGACATTACAAGTTGTAAACTCAACAATGAGTAAAACCATAGGTAGAATTTAACTACAATATATATATGTCAGTGTTCTTCACAGCACAAGCTTTTGAGTGAATTCAATATAGATATAAATTGTATAGACCCTGCCATGCTATATCCAATTTAATTCTTGCAATAATCTTGTTCACAAGTAAAATTGAAATTTACTAATCTTTGAGTGCTACATAAGGTGAAATTAAAGAGGCTAGCCTTTTTAGTAATTTTTGTAAGCCTTTTGATATCATAATTTCAGACACATTCTCCTCCAAAAGTGAAAATTACACACAAACACTTACATAACATATGTAACACACATCCACCATTTCTGTACTAAACCTCTCACAATAACCCCTTGCATAAGAACAATAAATAAACAAATACATATAACAAGGCGAATTTAGTAATTCTCAGTTACGCATCTGATATGCTGAATAATATCTGATAAGCGTCTATCATTAATATGCTGACATAAATAACACGGGAAATGGAAGTGCCCCCAACCGAACCAGAGACTCAAAATATTAATGAACTACCACTTCAATAATTATGAAGCAACTCCGCGTATATAATCATGAAAATAGTTTGAACACTCCTGAGATCAGACATCCCCCATTTAGTCAGGAATTCTGCCATGCTCGTATAACATGAACAAGCAGAAAATAACTAACTCTCAAATAGATTTAACACCATAAAAGGTAAAACTTAGAGCAGAGCCTGCGGATACCTGTGTGTGTGTGCAATTTTCTTACATATTATAAGAAGATATAATAGGTTGCATTAGACTTAATTATATAAGGTCCACACATGTAGGCACAGAACTTAACATGAGAGTTTTTGCAGAACATTAGCAATTAAACGCGGCCTCATGAGTCTGCTTCTGGGAGCTTCTGTGGATTCACAGTGTAGTGGTAGTTGAGAGAGCATAAAATAAGAGAATGGTCCCACCTGGATCGTCCGGTGTACTTAAGTAAACCTTGGTTAATCGGTAGAGTCTCGGTCGCACCAATAAGTCCTGGGGCAGAGTAGCTTCACGAGTGTGTCTGTGTGCGTGAATCTCGACTGACGGCATGTCATGGCTTAAGGGTCGTCTCTGCCAGAAGGGTGGACAGCTGGACGTCTACACCCGACACCCATCTCGCCCTTGTTCGAGCACCTGGAGCAGTACTTTATTTAGCCTCTCATAGAGAAAAGCAACGGAGTCTGAACCGATGAGTGCCGTCAGCCGAGAGCAGGCTACCAAGTTGAGGGTTCAAACAGAAATGAGGACGATTAGATGGAAATGTCTAACCACGAAAACTTGGCCGATGCAGGCACACGCAAATCATAGCTGGGCCTGCGGACTGGATATCGTCACCACACAACGAGCCGTCTACATACGGAGCGACAACGCGATGCAGTGGCACAGCGTGACGTCAGGGACCCGCCCGTTTTAAAAACACATCACCCGTCTCGGCAATCGCCTTACATGAGCCGAACAAAGTACGGCATACATTTAAACTTTTTCGCACATCTGCAGGGATGTTAAATTTGCTTCGTAGATGTTGAAGAGCAGGGCACTCTGGAACGAGATGGAAAGCTGACAAAACCGTGCCACAGCGATTACATCTCGCAGGAGGCTCTCTTGTGAAAATGTACTTGTGAGTCAGTAGCGTGTGGAATCTTGTTATGACTTTTGTGGCTATTTAGTTAATACAGATATAACTACACTACTTGAACTATACAGTTTTACAGAAAAATAAAAACGTTAAAAAATTATAAGTATGCTTTTGTATGCAAATTGTTAGAGCAAAACATCGAAAATTATAAAAATCAGGAAATTGAGGTACCTTTATACTCCTACTAGAGTTTACAGTGCATAATCTATTTACCTGCGTGCTAACATTTCAGACTCTTATCTTTTACATGTTCGGAGATAATGGATCTCAAAGTTGCTAAATTTTACGTGGTGAGCATAGCTGGTTACGAGTGCTCTTAAAGCTCTCATCCAAAACCATATCTCAGATTTTTCAAAGTAGCTCCTCTCCAATCTAGTCAGAGTCAGGTTTCCGAGCCACGTGTGCATATGCTCCAAATAAAACAAACACGTTATAAATGTCTCTTGGTTTCCAGGGATACGTTACTGGACGCCATAAGAAAATTGTCCTGAATAACGTTCTTCTTGCTTGTTCAGTCCTACTTTTTACAACACTGCTACATCTCCCAGCAGAAGTAATGGAGTTACAAAGATATTTAAAGGTATCAACTTGCACTAGCTATATTATTATTATTATTATTCCGGTTGCACAATGTTTACACATCTTCCGAAATCAAAGATTACAGAAGTTACTGAATTCTCCTCTTTCACTGCTGCTTGTCCATCCAAAGATCTTCTTCAATTTCTCGCCCCCTCAATATAGTCTGATTTTCTTCTATCCATAGGATAGGTGGTATTCCTCTTTTTCTTCTTCCTGGTGCTGTCCATTCCATAACTCTCCTTGGAAAATGTTTCTGTGCCATTTTTTCGTGTGTCCATTGTAATTTTTTTGTTTCGTTAAAATCGACAATTAAATTTTTTACATTCATTCTGTCCTTAATGATTTCATTTCTAATTTTCTCACTTCTGGATACCTTTGCTAAACGTCCCCCCCCCCCCCAAAGTTCATCTCTGCTGTACTAACTTTATTCTGTCCAGAAATATTTCAGCTTTCTGTTTTCCTAATGTAAAATTGGAGGTTTGTGTAGAGGCATATTTCAGCTATTAAACTGAGGATGCCACACCGTCATATCTTTCCCTCAAACTATCGTGTTAATAACAGCTATTACTATAAAGTGTTTGTAAACAACGTCCAAATGAGGAACCAAGAGGTTAAACATTGTATACTGTTTTTTCCTTAGATTAATCCTGATGTAAACAAACAGGGGTGGCACATCTGAAACGCTATTTGCTGCTTGAATTAGAGGCGTGCCACTCTGATAGAAGGAGTACAGATTGGGTACATATAATGCTGATACTGTATAAACACATGTAAATTGTAATATTTTGTTTTGACCAAAGTAAAATTTGTGACTGTGTCAGACCAACAGAGAAACATTTCATAACACTAGTTAATGGTTTTTTTATTGCTGTTTAAATATCGCAACAAACAAAAAAGTAAAGTTTCTTTAAAACAAAAATAGAAGCTGTGATAATTACCAGTATACTCTATATTATCAATTGCTGTCAGAGAGTAATTCAATGATTTCCATATATGTATCTGAACTTGTATCATCACTTGAGTCAGCGTTATTATTGATAAAATTCTTCATTGTCCCCGACATAGGTGACGTGAGCCAGCCAGTTGCCATAGCTTATCATCTTCTTTGATTATATGCTGCATACAATGACTCCACTTGTCCGCTGTTGTTTCATTTACCGCCTTCTCAATCAATTGTTTTATATCAAGCAGCTAATGTTTTGTTGTGACGGGCAACATATCCTTTCAACTGGCTCCATATTAATTCAATACGATTCAGAATACAGTGATAAGGAGGAAGTTTTAAGCGACGTTCCCCGATTTAAGTGGCAAGATAACTCTCACATGACTATACAGACATTCTGCACATGCGCGTAATACATTACTGTGTGAACAGTGTCAACGCTCCTGACCAATATCGCTTCATATGTGCCACGTGGGTTTGTTTAAATCAGAGCTGAACTAAGAACGGAAAGAGTACACACTAAAAACAAAATACAGACTGAGATGTTAAATATTTGAAATTAAGAGACGAAATGTTAATTTTGTTTCAATTACCGCTTTATTATTTTAATAATACAAATCATTTTAATTGCAGAAAACACATTCTCAGTGTAGTGCATTTGTAATCAACATAATATTAAACTGTGCTCTTATAATACTCTACAGAAATGAAGTCTAGAATAAGAAGGAGAATAAAAACAAACCGAAGAATAGAAGAACAAAAACAGAAGAAGAAGAAGAAGAAGAAGAAGAAGAAGAAGAAGAAGAAGAAGAAGAAGAAGAAGAAGAAGAAGGGGAAAAGAAAAATAAGAAAGCGTAGAGTACTATAAACACAGGGGGTGAAGATAGATGTAAGACTCAGTCTCATTGTCGGATAAACCACTAAGAATACCTCAACATTATACGGCCACGTACCAGGGAGTGGACACCAAAAATACCAATGAAAGAAGCAAGAGGTAAAAGGTGCACTACTAAAAGCGAAATATGGCTTGAGCTGTACAAGTTTTGTAATTAATAATGGAGTTTTATTTTTATGCGTCAATTACCGTTTAACATTTTTAGTAATACAAATCATTTTAATTGCAAAAAGCATATTTTCAGTGTAGTGCAGCCATGTAGAATACGTTTATTAAAGTGTGTTTTTATAATCCATTAAGGAAATGAAGTCATAAATACTTGTGACATACACGGGCGGTATTAAAAATAAGCAAAGGAAATGAAAGCTATTTTTATCGCAGCTGTTCATTACGCTTACGTGCCGCTTGTCATTATTTACTGCCACGTTCTTTACGGCGCAGGTAGTATTCTTTATGGCTGTTGCTTTACATTCTAAAATGTTCTTAAACAATAAAATACTGTCTTATTAATACATGACAGAATGAGCATAGCAGCTTTATTTTTATACATAGCTTTACGTTTCATGAAGCAGGCTGAGCAAGCAACATCATGTCTTACTTTTTAGATGGAGTGACAGTGCAGCACGCAAACGCTGTAAAGAAACTGTTCAGGAAAAATTACGGATTTTTTTAAGTAAAACTATGTAACATAGATTACAGTGTATTGCATGCTTATAATTTAAACTTACATAATTAAACATATTTTTACTTATAATTTTGTATTTTTATGCCTTAATAAACAAAAATAGACTGTATGGATTATCCGAAAAAAGGGTTATCCGAAATGGCTCCAGCCCCTTTAGTTCGGTTAAAAAGAGTTCTACTGTAATGTATAATGTTTTTAAATTTATTTTATTACTGTTTGTCAACAAGATAACAACAGATATTGTCTTCGCTTAAGAGATTGCTATTATGATACTAAATCCGATACAAGCAAGTATTGTTTATATTTGGTTAATCAAATACACACTGAAGGCAGTGGCAATTAAGAGAGGCTTGATATGGTGGAAGTTTGTTGGGCCGTTAGCAGCTCAAACTACGTTAGTCAAGTTTATGTGCTGCTGTAATATGCGAAGGCCGCAGATGTGAGTTTTACTGATAATAATTTGTACACGACTGAGAGGCTAATTCCATGTTATGTGCCCTGGAAACCGTATAGGCACACAATTGCCCTTCATAATCTGAACGCGTATCACTGGACAGTCGGTAATTATTTTATTATGTTTATAACTACATTTTTAGACTTCGAAATCTTCACATTTTTAAACCTTTTGTAACTTTCTGTCTTTTATTCTTTGGGGAAGGATTTAAACCACATTAAGCTTTCTCGCTACGTTACTGGAGCAATGAATTGGTCTACCCTGTGCTTTCCATGGCGATGCTTGTTTTAAAGATTGCGGCACACTGCAAAATTTTTCTTTGTACAGCTGAACGTCTGTTCACAGATAACAAAGAACCTCCGACTCCACGTCGTGCGCGTAGTGGCAGGTACCGTATACGTCCAGGTGATAATGACTGAGCAGGGCAGGTACCGTATACGTCCAGGTGATAGTGGCTGAGCAGGGCAGGTATCGTATACGTCCATGTGATAGTGGCTGAGCAGGGCAGGTACCGTATACGTCCAGGTGATAGTGGCTGAGCAGGGCAGGTACCGTATACGTCCAGGTGATAGTGGCTGAGCAGGGCAGGTACCGTATACGTCCAGGTGATAGTGGCTGAGCAGGGCAGGTACCGTATACGTCCAGGTGATAGTGGCTGAGCAGGGCAGGTACCGTATACGTCCAGGTGATAGTGGCTGAGCAGGGCAGGTACCGTATACGTCCAGGTGATAGTGGCTGAGCAGGGCAGGTACCGTATACGTCCAGGTGATAGTGGCTGAGCAGGGCAGGTACCGTATACGTCCAGGTGATAGTGGCTGAGCAGGGCAGGTACCGTATACGTCCAGGTGATAGTGGCTGAGCAGGGCAGGTACCGTATACGTCCAGGTGATAGTGACTGAGCAGGGCAGGTACCGTATACGTCCAGGTGATAGTGGCTGAGCAGGGCAGGTACCGTATACGTCCAGGTGATAGTGGCTGAGCAGGGCAGGTACCGTATACGTCCAGGTGATAGTGGCTGAGCAGGGCAGGTACCGTATACGTCCAGGTGATAGTGGCTGAGCAGGGCAGGTACCGTATACGTCCAGGTGATTCGTGGAAACGACTTCGGTGTATACTGCGCTAGTGTAGGCTAGCACAGCACCAGAGAAACGGCTGCTAAAGAGCAAGTCGGCCTACTTGGGAAGGACCACGAGGCAGGAGCTCCTGGAGTAAACTGGGAACTCGGATTCCCAATGTGGTACGTCTCTGCGACGCATCAACCACGCCGAGAGTCGGTCGCCGATTCATTACAATCTCTGCATGCTTCTGGACTTTCACCATTTTTTTCAAGACTTTTAGGCTTTAAGGTTCAAAAAGATTTAGATTTAATAAACTTAACGCTACATCCAGATTGTTGAAATCGGCGGTTGGACCGTGGTCTCCAATTGTCGTTATTGACAGACGTTTCGGCTCCACTATCGGAAGCCACCATCAGTGTCTAGATTGATACGGTGTCTGCCACTTCACCTCACAGTTGAGGTAGAGACTATATCACTTAACTGTTGAAGCCGTCCGTGAAACCTTAAGAACTTGCATACTACATCCCGATGTTGGTTAAAATAATCTTTAATTTAATACGCTACATGGCATTTCAATTTTTTGCGATTTTCTTAAACATTTTGACCCTTCACATTTTTGACTCCGCCCTCCTGCTTTTTGGAGGATTAATATCAAAAACAGTAATGTTCTTTAGGTTAAAAATATGGAAATGCGTGCCAAGTTTTACAAAAATCGGTTGACGTGTTCAAAACGTTATTGTAAGCCATACTCGAGAGAAAAGATAGAAAGACAGTTAGACAGGCAGATAGACAAATGCCAAACGGTTGAGTTAAACCTGAAAAATCTCTTCCCTCGTTCAATAAGAAGGCAAAGAATAAATGTAGAAAAGTTTATTGATACACGTTTTCATTGTGTTGTTTAAAAATACGTTAATAAAACTGCCATCTACCGTTTTATTAAAAAACTAAATTGCAACAATGACAAACACAGTAACATTGTTGTAATGCAGCTCGCAATAATGACAACCATAGTCACATTGTTGCAACACTAGCTATTTCTGTGTCTGCATGTTGCGTGTGTGCGGACAATAAATAATTCATAACAGACGACGCATCCCGTCCGGACGTTACTGGGAATTACCATCACGTAATGGGCGCGACAACTTGTTATGTGTTTGGACAAGTTCACATGTGCATCCTTTTGTACATTAATTATGCTCACATTCTTCCAGTTAATCGTCACTGAAAGAGAAGATCAACGATGAACGCGATTTTTCGGATGTAACACGTTTCTATTAAAAATATTTCAAGACAGTTAATGTTTATAAGACTCTTCGTTTCCTTTATAAGTTTTGTGTACGCATAATTAGATCAAATATTATTTGTTCTTCTGAGAGAAAATAAAAAATTACGTAAATAATGTAGGCTGTAACATGATTTAACTTACTGTTCCTTAGTAACGTACACTACAAACTCCTTATCTAATTATTGATAATTGTACGTTTATAATTACAAAATATTGTTACGCTATTATAGAACGTTCTAGATGTTTCTCGGCTATCCCAGCAGAGCCCAGCTGTAATGTTTGTGTGCGTACGTGACACTTGACATGCGCCAACCATCGAGTCTGTTCCAGACTTTACCGGTCACGCACTGGGTTCAATGCCACAATCAATTACACTCTAGTGTTTTTGAGTAGTGTCGACGCGTATTATGGATTATTCTGGAACACTTGTGCTATCTATTTAAAAAACGGAAGCTGCCGCTTAGAGTTCAGTTTAAGTGGCAATTTATTCAAGTCTGTTTCGAAGTATTGTGGCGAAGTTTTATTATTTTATAATTGTGCGAAACTTTATTAGTTGACTTTATTATTGCTTGCGAGCAAATTTTGCTTGGATTATTGTACAAGTTGATTATAAACTGTATCTGTGATTCATTAAAACTGGTGATTAGTGGTTTCATTGGTGTCTTGTATTTTGTATTTTGTTTTCCACTGTACCATACGACGATCAGGGAGACCGTCCGCGTCGTGAGAATATGTTATTTCCTTGTAAAATGTGTTATCATTTGATAGCGTCAATAGACACAGGTTGTCAGCAATAAGTAAAAAGAAAGGGGTCCCGCAACACCTTATTTGAGCGGTACAAAGTCTTTGTGTGGAAAACAAAACCTTAATTGAGTCAGGAAGACAGAGCACAACTAAGGTGTGGGCCTGATCAATTGTGGAATCGACAAGGATACGAAATTATCACCTTCTCTTTTTAATTTATACATGAACGATGGCCTATATATATTTTTTTATCCTATAAGAACTAACATAGTCGTGAATAATCAGATTTTGGATCAGGTTAGTCATTTTAATTATCTGGGTTGCAATATCTCATACGAAACTGATATTGAATGGGATAAATAAGCTAACAAAATTTAGACACATCTGTGGAACGATTCATAGGTACCTGAAAAATAAAGCAACGGAAGCATACCCGAATGAAGTTTTATAAAACTGTGGCTGCCGTCCTGTATGCTACTGAGACGTGGGCTATTGGTAAAAAGGACGTACAGAGGATTCAGGCAGCCAAAATGAAATTTCTAAGAGGGACGTAATGTTGTTCTCTCTAGAATTGGTGAAGGGACGAGGATATTAGACGCGATTTAAACATTGTATCATTGCATCAGAAGATTCAAGTCTACAAAAGGAGATGGTGTGAACACTTGAACCGCGAGCCTGATACCCGTCTACCTGTGGCTGTCTTCGGCTATCACCCTACTAGGAAGAGAGATGTCGGTAGGCCAAGGATGTGTAGGATGTCCCGTGGGACCATCAGGAGTACTCCACTAACGAGCAAAGGAAAACTCCTCAAGTTCTACAAGGTGATGGCCGTCCCCACTCGTCTCAGGATTGACCTTAACGAAATCCCACGACAGTGGTAATCAAGCGACCGAAATGAGACTTTTCGGGTACGTGGAAGGACGTACTCTTCAAGATAGCAAAAGAAATGTCGATGTACCACAGAAACCAAATAATATGAGTATATTTGATAGGATTGTCCAATATAAGCTAAAATGGTTGCAAATTACAGTAAAAGATAAAACAATAAAATAGTTTTAGTGATTTTCACTCGTCAATTTATTAAAATTATAAATCCATGACAGCTGTTTCGGCAACACAGTGCCTTCATCAGGTATGGATTTATGGATTTAATAAATTGACGAGTGGAAATCAATAAAACTATTTTATTGTTTTATCTTTTACTATAATTTACAAAATGGATTTTCACCAAGTAAAGGCATCAAGCATTAATTATTTTAAATGGTTGCAACATTTTAACTGAAATTATCACTGTTCCATCCTCAAACAACTATGGAATTATAAGCGGAAAAGACGAAGAGGTGTGGCGCGTTCGAAGAAACGTTGGCGTAACCAGCTTTAATCTATTTTCTTGGGACCGAAATAAACTTTTTTTGGTTTAATCCTTGCTGAATAAGATGAAATTATCACGAAATATATTATTATACGAAGATATGTTACGCCATTACACAATATTCAACGTGTTTATCGGCTATAATGTGTGTGTGTGTGTGTGTGTGCGTGCATATTGCTGCTACTTTGAGATGAAGGACAATTACGTGACACTTGTCACGCTTCCGTAGCCGAGACTATTTTAGACTTCACCGGTCCGAGCGCACTGTGTTCAACGTGTCAAGCAATTACGCTACAGTGTTTTCTAGTAGCGTTGACGCGTAGTATGGATTATTCTGGAATCACAGCCGGGTATAGTTATAAGCATTTAGCGACGCTTAGTTTCAGTTTTAGTGGCGATTTATTCCAGTGAGGTTCGCAGTATTGTGGCGAAGTGTTATGTGTTTTATAATTGTGTGTGACTCTATTAGTTGACATTATTATTTGTGTGGTCAGATTAACTTGAATTATTGTATGAGTATAAATTGTTAATTTCACACTGGTAACTGTAATAATTAAAGCTGGTTTTTAGTGGTTTCATTGGTGTCTTTTATTTCGTTTTCCACTGTACCATACGACGATCAGTAGACCGTCGCAACAACATTTTTACAAAGTTTCCAGCCTATGTTAGATTCGCGTTTCACATTTATCTGTTGACATTGTTTGAAAGGAATTTTTCAACTATAATTGACATTACAGCTGTCTTACAGGAGCCGTTTACACCAATAACTCTGACATGGATCACACATGCAACAACTAACGCACATTAAACTCATGCATTATTCACAATAATTTGTGGCGGCGTCAACAAACAGGGTATTGTTTAGCATTGTTAATTTGCAACATTGTTACCGTATTAATTATTGTAACATCCGACATTCTCTTCGTACGCGTGTACCTGTTTCAGGAAATGATGTAAACAATAGGGTTGATGTTAATTTTACTCGTTTAGCTTCCCGCGTTTATCCTTTACAGTTTTTTACAGCTGAAATAATTTTAACGTCACTTTATAAATTTAGTGTCTGCTGGTGAGTTAGTTCATTGAAAGTGAGTTAGCTAAGCGTCGTATTCATCCGGTTTTCTGTTCTGTGCGTTTGGTTTGATCGAGTCAGGGCAATAAGAAGACGTTAGTAAGCTACAAAGCGACATCTACATGTGAACACACAGAAAAATACTATTCAGCTGTGCCACGACTATAGGACTCAACAGCTCCTAGCCATAATACTTTTGGAAACCTGTTGATAGATTGTACATTGTAGTTCACTTTGTTGTAATTGTACATTGTAAATTGTTGCATTGTATATTATTTTTATTTAAATTGAGTTTTAAAAGTCCCATTTACATGTATTAGTATATAATAACAATATTAATCACTATCACCATCATCATCATTATTATTATTATGATTATTCACTTTTGAGAAAGTAAGCAGCATTACAACGTACGGGGTATTATAATAATAATTATTATTATCAATAATTTATTAAATTATGTAATTTATATTATTAATATAATATAAAGTGAATAATGCCATAGGTTCTGCAATTCTGTTGTATTTTGAAGAAAAAAACATTACTCCTGTTTGAGCACCAATCAATCATAGTATTACAGGGAGCCAGTATGTCAGTATACTCAGTACGTGGGAGAGAGGTCTCAACGCCGCGGCCATTAACGTGGGGGCACCTACAAGTAAGCTACGTCTGGAGGATACAGTCTGCACTGGACAAACCAATTTGCTTTCTCTACAATCGACTACGGTTTATTTGCTTTTCGAAATGGCAGTTAATTTACTTGTGTGTGTGTGTGTGTGTGTGTGTGTGTGTGTGTGTGTGTGTGTGTGTGTGTGTCAGACTTTTTTTTCTGTCACGATTACTTGTTGCATACTGATACGGCTCCGATACTTTCATCGAGTATTATACGGATGGCACTGAAACGTTTACATAAGGCGTGTTAATTAGGAAAATCGAGTCCCCTGTCCATTGATATCTCAGTGTACCCCTCACGTCCATTCTTCTGAGATATTCTAGCACATCATCCATCTTATCCTAGGTCGACCCCTCTTTCTGTTTTTATACATCAGAGCCCTTTAAGCTGATCATACATTCGCTCTAGCTTACCTAGCCACTGTATTCGTTGAGCATTTATGAATCTTATAATGTCATCATGATTCAATACCTCATCTCTATCCTGGTCATTTCTTATTCTCTATTCTTCATCATCTTCTTTAGCCGTACCATAAACTTGTCTAATAATCTTTCTTTCAGACCTTCTTGTGTTTCTTGTTCCTTTATTATCAGTGTCCTTGTCTCCTCTCCATAAGTAACAACCGATCTGATAAGGCTCTTATATTTTTTTATTTTTTGTTACGACCAACAAGATTGCTTGTCAATAGTCTGCTGTTAGCATAATATGCCCTACGTATTTCCTATTTGTATCCTGTCATGTATTGTCGTGTTTATGGACCCTTAATTACCTACACGTTACCCACGTATCAGAACTTATTAACTGCATCAAATGAATTATACTCTACCTTTATTTGGATATACTCTATGGTAATGTTAATATTTGTTACTTGGATAGTGTTATTATTGCTAACAATAAATGCCATCCGGCGAAAATAAAAATCGTCCGTAAAGCCTTTGAGAATAAGGGTAGCTTACTGCACAGTAAGTGTGTTACTATTGAGACTCTAAAGTCCTTTATTAAATCCTTTGTTTAGCGTGTGTTCATGTATGGGTTTTTAAGTCTTAGGTTTTGATGGGCAAGAGAGAAGGAGGCTTGGAGCTGGAGAAAAATAGTTTTGATGAAAATTCACCTAAACTGGGGGGGGGGTTTATTTTCATTTTCCCTTCTGGTGGAATACGACCTAGAGGATGAACCAGGTACTGGTGGAAAGACAGTGTACTGAGTTACCTTTAGCAGCTGAGGATAAATATCTCCTTTAGCGTAAATTGAAACTTTGGTAGTTTGAGTGCGGTAGATTGAGGATATTTCGTTGCAATCCTCAATGGAATTATTTCCCAAGAGCCTCGAAGTTATATTGGACAAATCGTATTTAACAAATTACATTCTGTTTATAACAGATAGGATTAATAATACGTTAAAAACCATGGTCTTAACATGGTATCAGTAAATAAACGTAATCTTTTTTCACTACTAGTAAATAATAAAGAAAAATCAAACACGCTAGAGAAAAATGGAGTTTATGAAATAGACTGTGCAGAATGCGATTCTATTTATATCGGACAATGTGGCCGTACTCTGAAACATCGCATTTCTGAACATAAGAATGCGATTATAACCAATACAGATAACACAGGTTTTGCAGATCATTGCTTACAACACAATCACTTCATATATACAAAAAACATAACACTACTCCATGACATATAACAAGGTAAAAAAAAATGGATTTGCTAGAAATTCTAGAAATTAAAAAAGCAATAAAAAATAACAAAAATTTAACAAATGAAAAAACTGAATTCTGTGTGAAAAGCTGTTATTTAGTTTAGTTTATTTTATATTTTGCATTCAGATTATATTTAGTTCAGTTAATATTATATTTTGCATTCAGATTATATTTAGTTTAGTTAATTTTATATTTTGCATTCATGATTGTATTTAGTTTTTAAAGACACCTGACCTTTCCTTGTCTCTTGTACACCCCCCTCTCTATCTCAATCACCCTCACAGATGTTTTAGATACGCCCTAAACAGATGGTCACCACCACTCACATCCTGTGTTTAGGTTTTCATTCATTCTCTCTTTGACAATGGCTTAGGTAGCCTAAACAGCTGTCAGAGTTAAATAAAATCTGTGAAACTTACCAAGTGTTTTATATATTTTAACAAAACCTCTGTATTAATATGTTTCACCAAGTGCCCAACGAGTCATCAATTAATATCGTGAAATTAAGTTAAGTTAAATTGGACAAATTACCGTCGGGCATCTTCTTCAGTCCGCAAAGCGACAGAGTGTTGAACAAACAGGTACGGTACGGCGGATCTTAGCCAGACGATAACCGACAACTTTCCAACTTTTCCGAGTACGAGCAACAGGCAGGTTGCTCAAGGTTACCTATGTATTGGCCTTCCAAGTCTTGGCCAATCAGCGCCTTGACTTGGTCGTCTTCTAATAGAACAGCACACCATATTCAATTTAATGACATGCTTTTGCCACCCCGATTTATTGACTGCACGGAATGCCTCAACCGACTCTCTGTTCAGGCGAGGATAATAGTTTAGTCAGCTTACAATATAAATTACGAGGGCTATTTGTTTTTTAACCTCCGATAGACCAATAAACAGACACATGAATTACATGAATAATTTTATTACATACAAACGTTTTATATATATGTAAACTACTTTTCTACATAGCCACCACCATTGTTGAGGCACTTATCATACCGAGGCACCAACTTTTCTATGCCCATGTTGTAGAATGTTCGCTCCTGAGTAGTCAGCCAATCTGCCACACTGGACTTTAACTCATCATTGGAGTCAAACCGCTGCCCATCTAACCACTTTTTCAAGTCAGTGAACAAATGGTAATTACTTGGTGTTAAATATGGGCTATTGGTGCTTGGTGCCTAATCTGCCCATTCTTTGAGTCTTGTGGACATCTGTGAGTTGTTTGGGAGCCCATCGAGCACAGAGTTTCCTATACCCAAGCTTCTGAGTAAGAATATCATAAAGAGCAGACCTAGAAATTTCAGAAAAATCGCAGAAAGTTCAGTAATTGTGAAACGACGGCGCTCTCGAACCGTCCTGTCTACCCTTTCAACAACATCATCAGTAGCCACGAACTTTCTTCCTTCCCCTCCTTCATCATGAACATCAATCCGCCCTTCTTTAAATTTTCGACACCATTCCTGAACTGAACCATCACTCATCACATTTTCTCCATACACATTACACAACCTTCGATGAATTTCTGCAGCTCTATGACCTTCAGCTTGAAGAAATCTAATAACACACCAAATCTTACACTTGAAGGCAATTTCAAATGTAGTTGCCATAATTAAACTGTCGTCACCACAGTTATAGACAAAATAACTATAAAACCAGTGGTTACAGGTTAGAACAACGCCTAAAAAACATTAATCAACAATCAGATTGTTGCTATGACAACAGCAACAGGTTTGCCAACTCAACGAAGGTTGAAAAAAAATAGCCCTCGTATATCTAAATTAAACTTATTTTCATATAGTCTTTTTTATATGTCATATAAATATAGTTGTGTTTAACTTTGTAGGTCGAAGAGGTCTTATTGTTTTGACGGTTCACGCATGTTAGTGAATTAATCTCGGGTAGGCTTAAGTTTGTATTTAATGTAGTAATTAAACTTGGATACGACCACGGATTGTACAGTGGTCGAAATGTTATGTGGTAAGTTTCAAACGATGGAAATAGTTTGACCTAACCTTTCTGATAATGTTCACGTACCATCAAAAGTTACGGCTAAAGATGGTATAAGAATATTGTATTGATATGGTATAAAAAGAATAATTGTAATACCTATAAATAAAATTACCTTTTTAGTAGGAAAAAGGGAAAAGGAAAATCAGAAAACAAATATTTTACTTTATATAAAAGTACACAAACGCCGCGCGCGCGCGCGCGCGCGATCGCTTGCATTGTGTAGAGGCGATGCAGACGTGTTGATAATGTGCACCACTAATTTGCATACTGCACACGTAACTGGCCGGTGTGTGTGTGTGTGTGTGTGTGTGTGTGTGTGTGTGTGTTTCATATAATTTATTCAACGCACGCGTGCGACGTGACACGAACAGGCCGACAACAAGTGCATTACGATAACGATATTACTGTACCACGTTCGTGTGACTGCATTTACTGTGTACATACCTCTTATCGTCACATTTGACGACATTATGAGACATTTACGCCATTGCTGCTGTGATTTACATCTGTTTTATTATCATTATCATCATCGTCGTCAGCCAGGGTTAAACGAAAAATGATTTGTTCCGGTCTCAAGGTGGTAGACTAGAGCTGGTTATTACAACGCTGGTGAGAACGGGCCACACCTCTCCGTCCTTTCGGCTGAACATTCCATAATTGTTTAGATATGCGGCAGTCATCCATTCGGTTAAGATTTTCCAGACATTTTAGTCTATATTGGGTAATTCTATAGGGTGATTCAATTAGAGGTTACAATTTTAATGTAAAATAAAACGCATTGGTTTTTGATAAACTCTTAATGTATTTATTTCTATATGTTGTTTAGACATTGACATTAAACATGATAAATGATATCGGCCAAATGGCTGCCACGAGCGGCCCTGCAGACTTCCGCCCTTTTGGTGAATTTTCCATCACTTTCCGGCATAACTCCTGCGGCAGCTCATGGCGTATCTCGTCCTTTAGCTCTCGAATCGTTTTGGGGTCATTGACATACACCTTCTGCTTCAAACAACCCCAAAGAAAATAATCCAACGGCGTGAGATCACACGATCTTGGTGGCCAATGTTGACCGCCGAAACGAGAGGTGACCCAGCCGGGGAACTTTGTGTGCAACAACTGTATTGTTTCTCGCGCTGTGTGGCAAGTGGCACCGTCTTGTTGGAACCACATGTCTTTAACATCAATATCATCCAATTGGTGCCAAAAATAATTTGTTATCATCTCCCGATAACGTTCACCATCGACTGTTACTGCATCACGACAGCCATTTTCAAAAAAGTACGGCCCAATTCCGCCGCCGACTCAAAATCCGCACCAAACAGTGACTTTTTGTGAATTTATTGGTTGTTCGAGAATGGCTCATGGATTTTCAAGTCCCCAAATGCGGCAATTTTGTTTGTTTACATACCCATTCAGTTGAAAATGAGCTTCATCGCTGAATATGATTTTCTTCACAAAATCGCCATCAACTTGGTGGTTCTCTAACACCCAATCAACGAAGTCACGACGCTGTCTATGATCTGTTGGCTTCAATTCCTGGGTCAATTGGATCTTGTAGGCATGCAAATGTAAATCTTTAGTTAATATGCGCTGCGTGGTGCTGTAGGAAAGGTCCAACTGCTGGAAACGATGATGAATGGAGGTCGACGGATTGTCATGGACACTGGCACTCACTGCGGCGATATTTGTGAGTGACCGGCCACTACGAGGACGTACTGGTCTTTGCACATCCAACACTGACCCGGTTCTATTGAATTATTGACTATTTTTTTAACCGCAGCACGAGATGGACGTTTATGGTTACCGAAGTCATTTCGCAGTTCGCGAATCGTGTTAGTTAAATTTTGTCCACTTCGAAAATAGGTTTTAACCATTAAAATACGTTTTTGAGTCGAATACCGTTCCATAGCAACAAATTTCAATATTTAACAATTACTAATTTCAAAACCAGCTGTTCATCTTTTACAAGAAAACAGTATTGCCAACTTAAAATTGTAACCTCCAACTGAATCACCCTTTATCAAGTGTACTCTTGATGTATATCGACATTTCTTGAATAGTATACTGAGAAATCTCATTTCGACCGTTTGAATACGACTGGCTTACGACTTCATTAAAGTCCAATTGTCAGATCTATAGAGAAGCGTGGGAGGACCATCATATTGTTACGTAATACGGAATGTTCTACAAGTATCTCAGCTATGCCTGCAGAGCCCAGCTGTAATCAGGCCCCGATTTCAGGTACCTTGCACCCTGGGCAAAGCATTCTTATAGCCGCCCCCTTTCATTTTTTTACTTTTCTCCCCCACCCCCGGCACCACCCCCCACCACACCAAGTTATTGTTGAATGTGTAAATTTTGGTTTTTCCCCAAGTATAAACTATTAGTACCGATAGCATTTCAGTATTGCAAGTGATCACTACGTAGGCTACACACAACAAAAATTAAAACATCATTTCTTGAAAATAAAAGTAATTATGTTTTGGCAAAAATCGCATGATTGCTATTGCAATTTTATTAGAAATATTTGTTCTACGAAATTCTAAACATATTTTTAATAGTATATAATATAGTCAACCTTTGAAATTTTACAGAATTTTAACAATAACACTCAACTGTCTACTGTCTTATAGTCTTAACGCGTATTGTTTTTCGTTCCTTGGCGCCCCCTTGGACCAGGCGCCCTGGGCATTTGCCCAGTCAGCCCATTTAAAGCCCGGGGTCTGGCTGTAATGTGTGTGTGCGTACATATTATTCCTGCTACTTTGAGATAAAAGACAATTATGCGTCAACTATCGAGTCTATTCCAGACCGTACCGGTCAGCGCAGTGTGTTCAAGGACACAGTTTCTAGTGGATTCTCGAGAGCGCCTCTTTGTTTAACACGTCATCGAAAGTGGCAGATTATTCTGGCATCTCAGCGGGGTATAAATATAGGCATTCAGCGAAGGTCAGTGTAGATTACTTCGGGCGATTTTTTTTTTTTTTTGTACTGAACAAATACAAATCAGTACAAAACATGACACAATTTTCAAAGCGCTCAATATCAAAAATATGCAAAAAGCTAATATATACACCACAGTCACACACAATAATACCAGTTTAAAGTACCGAAAACCAAGAGGAAACCATAACAATAACCAACCAAAACACAAGTACCCCACAAGATTCAAAATTAAGAAGGCTGAAGATGGGAACCATATGTTTCCCGAAACATGTCCCGAATAAAGGGAAAAACATCTTGAGGTAAAGTAATTATAAATTTTAAATATATTATATATGTGTATGTGTGTGTTTTACGCAATTACGGAACATTTTCTGATTGGTAACTCTGAAGTTGACACGCTGTCGTTTGCTGATAACCAGGCTATCCTGTCGAACTCGAAAAGCAACTGTCAGGCCGCTATACATTCATTTAATCGAATCTGCAAGGATTTCGGATTACAGATCTTCACACTGAAGGCCGACTTTTCATATAGCTGATCCCATACGAGCAAGCATTGTTGTACATGCTACTGTTCTGGGGAGGTGAGTAATTTTGAATGTCTGGGCTGTAATGTGTCTTACATTAGAAACAATAACGTGATGACTAAGTTCAACCGTATAGCGGACCATCAGGAGAACTCTAGAATCAACGAGTAAAGAAACACTATGAAGTCCAACAAGGTGATGACCCTCACCGCATTTCTCTATGCATCTGAGAATTGAAATTTAACCAAATTCCAGACCAGTCGTAGTCAAGCAGTCAAAATGAGGCCCGAGAATTAGACGAAGAACTCTTCAGAGGACGGTTTGACCTTGGTCCAAGGTTTCCAGTTAAACCAAAGAAGGCGAGGAAAGTACGCACTCACGGTCGGCAAGTGAGTGTTTGTCTTCAGAGGTCGACAAACCGTCTTCAGAGAAAGTTTTTGTGACTATCCAGAATTTACGTAACACACATTAACCTCTTACCCCTCATCCTAAAATCATGTTATTTTTAACAATAAAATTACGAGAGCTTAGAAGAGAATCCCCGAAATCTTGAACAAAGAGAGGATGTAAAAACAAGCGACGCAAATCAAGTGTAGTTATTTATAAAAACGTTTCAACTAATGTAACTTTGACAGTTTTGTGCATTTTTAATATTATTACCAGGAATTCTTAAAATAAATAATTCTGATCGAAATTTCCATTTTTACACCATGTAAAAGTTTTTGCAAAGCTTTACGTTTTTTTTAGTTCTAGGTATTTGTAATTTTACGTTACATTGTTTTGGTATAGCGCAATGTAAAGTAATAAAAGTTGCTTTTTACAAAAGTCAGTTGTTTATATTGGTTTTATATTTGATTGAGAAGAAATGAATTATTTTCATTGTTTTAAAAAAATATGTTATTGCTGGCAGTATATTATGTTAATTATTCTCCTTTCTTCTTCTCCTCAACCCAGAGGTTTTTTATTTATTTATTTGGTGTTCTGCCCTAAGGCAGGTCTTCAAATGTTAAGAGCTCTCCAAGCTGTCCTAACGCATGCCAGTCTTTTCAAAATCTGTATAATATTTACCTTATTTCTTCCGTCGTGTGACTTCGTGTTGCGTTCGATTTGATTAACGCGTTTCGAAACATATGTTTTGTCTTCAGAAATAAATAAAAATTCATTCTTAGCGAGGTCGTTACACATTAAAATTGGAAATATTGGAAAACGATTCCACATATATCCGCGTTACATGAGTGCGCACTCGAGTCGGACCGATCGGACACGACACTCAACGCGGATATGTGTGGAATCGTTTTCCAATATTTCCAATTTTAATATGTAACGACCTCGCTAAGAGTGAATTTTTATTTATTTCTGAAGACGAAACATATGTTTCGAAACGCGTTAATCAAGTAGAACGCAACACGAAGTCACACGACGGAAGAAATAAGGTAAATAATATACAGATTTTGTCAATAAGTGACTTGGATACCAAACATGTCTTCCGGTCTTTTCGTTTCTTCGTAACACCCTCTAATTTTAATGCTCTCTATTAACTTCATTCTTCTACGCCCTCTTCTTTTTCCTCCTTCTATGACACCCTCCACGGCAGTTGTAAGCAAGCAGTCCCTTCTGAAACAATGACCTAACCAATTCCTTTATCTATTTTCTGTTACCTTCAGGATTATTCTCTCTTCTTCTATTCTCCTTAAAACTGCATTATTCCTTACTTTATCAACCCACCTCACACCCAGAGGTTAGGGGCTTCAACTTTATCCTTTCCGTAGACAACCCTTGATTACCGCATACCTTCTTCCTTCTTTAACACCATTCGTGAATTCCTGTCTGGATCTTCTCCTGCCACTACGCTTCTCGAACAGGATGGTGATCCAGTTTAATGGACCTACCGCAGTGCCTCTCTTCTCCACTGGTTCCAATCGGCGTCCTCCTTTCACCCACTCGTCTCAGAACCTCATCATTGGGTACTCTTTCCGTGTGTGGTATACTTAAGACCCTCCTCCAGTTCCAAGGTAGCCACTCTCCGCTTTCCTCAGAATCCAGGCTTATGTGTACATGCGCCAAATGAAACAATAAAACTCGAAACTGTGTATAAATTCCTTCCTGGTTTACAAAGCAGCAACAATTTTATAAAAGTTTTCATTCAAAAAGTTTTGCATTCTAACAATTATGCAATATAATTTACACACATAAGCTCAGGCGCAAACTTTTTCTTATAGCTTACAGCAACAGTGTATTGGTAATCTTGTGCTTCCGATATTTGACTGCGATGACTACTTGTCTTCCTTAGACACTCTTCTCCTGCATTGTCTTCTTCGAAAGTATAACGTTTTATCAGGCGCCGTTCTATGAACAGAACGAGCAAAGCATGTTCTCAGTTTTAAGTTGACAGTTTGGTGTTTGTCTATCTGTTTAACTGTCTGTTTGGAGTATGTTTAAAGATAAATTTTAATACATTTATCGATTATCATAAAACTTGGCATGCGAGTCCTTTTTAACATTACAAAACTTAGTTGTTTTTTTTAGATTGATATTTCCAAAAACAGGCGACGAGAGGTAAAAATGTGAGAGGTCACAATTATGGAAAAAATCACAAAACCCCATGTGGGGTATTAAATTCGAGGGTCTTTTAATCTCATTCTGAATACTGTATTCATTTTTCACGAATTGAATATTTTTAGACGTCAAAGCCCAAAACGTTTGTAAAAATTGCAAAAAGTTATGTAAAGTGCAAAATTGGAGATGATTGTCACTAACATCTAGATGGAATATTAGGTTCCGGAAATTTCAAAACTGGTGACCCAGTCCCCAAAAATAAGATAACTTTTTTTTTAATTTGTGAAAATCTAACAGAGTGTCATACTAAAAGGAAATGTAACCCGAATCAGGAAGTTTCGTATGTTTAATGTTTCTTCGGTGTGATTGACTATTTTAAAATTGTTACTTTACCAAATATTAAAATCTACTGTTACAGAAATAGATGATTCTGCTAAGTAATAATAGCTAGAATCTTCTGTAATATTTGTGAATAAGTTGCATAAGTTCAACCTTATGACCATTAGGCGAACCCTTAAGTCAGGAAGTAAACGAACATGCCTAAAATTCTACAAGGTGATGGCTCTTCCCACACTTTTTATGGGTCTGAGAATTGGATGTTAACGAAAGGACAGACCAGTCGTGTCCAAGCGGCTGAAATGAGATTTCTCTGGCACGTGGCAGGGTATACTCTCCATGATCATAAAAGAAATACAGATATACGGCAGGAACTGAATATTATGAGTATACTCGACAGGATCGCCCAGTATCGGTTGAATTGGTGGGAACATCTTTGCCGAACAGATGACTGCCGCATCCCCAAACAACTATGGAACTATAAGCCGAGGGGATGGAGAGGTGTCGGACGTCCAAGGAAGCGCTGGAGTGACCAGCTCTAATCCTTGCCTATTTGAGACCGGAACAAACCATCCTTGCTTTAATCCTTGAAGATGATGATGATCTTCTGTGATATTGTAACAGAAATGTTTGCGAAATGAGAATTCATTTCTTCGACTACTTTCTTACATCTTTTTAACGTACAAACGCGATGGAATTTTAGTTCAGCAGATTTAACTTAACGTTGGTTTTAGTACAAAACAAAACACAGAGAGAGCGCTGGTAGTCAAGCGTCCAAGTATTTAATGAGGGTTACAGTACTACAGCCCAGACACATAAAACTACCCAACCACGCTAGTAGAGCACCAGCGGTGACAGTGATTTATCTGTCTCATATATATATCGAGTACTCTCCAAGGAGTTGTAGCTTTTCTCTAAACGATTGGCCACGTGTAGAATTAAGCGGAATAAAATATTCTTACCGCCATCCGTAGCCATTAGCTGAACACAGTTCACCTGTTTTAAATTTAGTTTGTAATAGTTAACGCGCTTAATGTTTATTTTAAACTTCAAGTTTCAAGTTATTTAATGTAAGTGGTGTATTCATTTGGACAAGTGTCGTTGAAAATTAATAATAAAATTAATGCAACGTTTTGATTAGTAACAAATCGTGAACGTTTTTAGACAAGGGAAAGCAGTGAAATACTGAAATATACTGTCACAATTTTGGCATAAAATGTTAAAATGACAACCAGTATATATTTTGTACTTTTGAAAGTCTTTTTTTTTTTTAAGCTTTCCGAAGCTAGTATGAGTACATATACTTTTTACATAGGCAGGTTACTGGCCTGCTGTAAACCCCCCAACCTGGAGGACCTGTTACAAGACTAAGCTAACAAAATTTAGACGCATCTGTGAAACGATTCATAGGTACCTGAAAAATAAAACACGGAAGGATGCCCGAATGAAATTTTATAAAACCGTGGCTGTCCCCACATTCCTGTATGCCAGTGAGACATGGACTCTTGGTAAAATGGACGTGCAGAGGATTCAGGCAGCCGAAATGAAATTTGTAAAATGAACGCAAGGTTGTTCTCTCCTGGATACGAGGATATTTAAAACATTGTATCATTGCACCAGACGATTGAAGACCACAGAAGGAGATGGTGTGAATATTTGAACTGGATGCCTGATATCCGTCTACCTGATTTGAAAACTGCCCCGTTTGCACGATTTAGGTTCTTTTAATTGTGCCCTTTTTTGACGCGTATAAAGATGTCAACAACACCATGGAGACCAGAATTAATTACCATAGTAACAAGTAAATAAACAATTGCTATTTAGCGGCATCGGGACTGTACCTTTATCCGTTCCTGCACTTTTTCATTTTTTTAATATGCGTTTGTATCGATATATTACGATGTGAAAAGAAGAAGTGTACTAATTGTAAATTGTCCTATTTCTGAATGCAAAGCGAAAATACATGTTGTTTTCATTTGAGAAGATAGGTGACAATGGTTTTTGGGTTTTAGTTTACGGCTGAAATAAATAAAAGCCGCGGTTGAAAAAAACATAACGTTTAATGTGTATATACAATGCTTATAACACAGTACACTTAAAATAAAGAACCTAACGTTTTTGAGTTAACGGGTACTTTGTAAATATTGTTTTAAATCTCCAAAGGCTGTTGCACCAACATCATGATTTAGTACAAGTGTTCAAAACAGGTTTGGAGAGAATGCGACTAATGGTTATGCGAAAAAATAGTTATACGAACTGACAGAACGCCATATAGACATAGACAATAAAACTTATATTAAAATATATATTAAAAGCCAAATATTCGCGTGCGAAGCCACGGGTAACAGCTAGTTGATAATAAAATAAACACAACGTTTTGATCAGTGATAGATTGTGAACGTTTTGAGGCGAGTTAACAAAATTAAGTAGAACAACAAACTGTTCATCAAAAATCGTGAAATATTGTCGAAATACTTGACATAAAAGTGTCAAAATGATATTGAACTTGAACGTGTGTGTTTGTGTTCTCCTCCACATCCTTATCCCCCTCCTCCTCCTCCTCCTCCTCCTCCTCCTCCTCCTCCTCCTCCTCCCCTCCCCCTCCCCCTCCCCCTCCCCTCCTCCTCCTCCTCCCCCTCTTCCCCTCCTCCTCCACCTCCTCCTCCTCCTCCTCCTCCTCTTCCTCCTCCTCCTCCTCCTACTCCTACTCCTCCTCCTCCTCCTCCTCCTCCTCCTTCTTCTTCTTCTTCTTCTTCTTCTTCTTCTTATTTTTCTTCTTCTTCTCCTCCTTCTTATTTTTCTTCTTCTTATTTTCTACTTAATCTTCTTCCTCTCCTTCTACGTCTTCTTCACTTCAGGACCAGGTTAAAGGTGTTCCGCTACCCATCTTATCCTCAGACAACACAGCTCTCTTCTACCAATTGCTTTATATTTCAGCGCCATTCAAGGCATTCGAAATATTAAATTAATTAAAAACATACAAAAGCTTACAAAAAGGAATATTTAGCAAAAGCACAAGATTTTTAACGAGAATAATAATAATAATTTTCTAACTAAAGAATAATAAATAACATACGTTATGCAGATGATACCGTCATATTCGCAGATAGCTTAGAAGGGTTGCAAAACTAATGAATAGACTCAGAGAAAGTAGCCGTAAATATGGTCTAGACATCAATGTTAATAAAACGAAGCTAATGTTTGTGTATCTAAGAACAAGTTCACAAACTGCACCCTTAATATAAACTAAAGGCCAGTTGAACGTGTAAGCAAATTTACATATCTTAGTATTATAGTCAATGAACAATTCGACTGCTCTCAAGAAATAAAGAGCAGAATTGAAAAGGCAAGAGCAGTGTATACTAGAATGAGCAGTTTATTCAAAAGTCACAATTTAACAATAACTCATACTAGTGGGTTCGTCTACTTAGGGACTCTCTTGACAAATAATCAACACATAATTATGGAAGAATTTGTAATAAGACCAATGTCAATTCACTTCTGTATTTATGTTATGTTACGACGACGGTTACATGGATCGTCGTGTAGAAACAGTGGAAATCAAATAACTTAATACCAGAGAAACCACTAGTGCGGATCGAGCGACGTGTTATTGTGTTATAATTAGTGCGGAACTCTATTATTTGATATTATTATTGCGTGTGTACAAATTGCCTGGAATCACTGTACGAGTTGATTAGCCTATAAACTGTTATTTGTGTTTAATTAAAGCTGACGATTAGTGACTTCATTGGTGTCTGATGTTTGTTTACGACGATTGGTGAGACCATCGTAACAATATTGTTCACTGCCGGTCTATTAGGTCGAGGTCTAATACTGTTTTCAACAAACGTTTCAGCTCTTCATTGGAGACCATCTTCAGTGTTTCAACGATTGAAATTAACTGGCAAGACGTGCGCCAATTCCCACAGTACTGCGGTACAGACAGACTGTTGTCCGCAATCTGTACCACAGTACCGCGGTAATTGGCGCATGTCTTGCCAGTTACTTTCAATCGTTGGAACATTGAATATGGCATCCAATGGTGTGGCCAAAACGTCTGTCTAAAACAGTATTAGACCACGACCTAATAGACCGGCAGTGGAAAATGGTAACAAAGAAATATTATCTCAAAAATTACTTAACCTTTTCATTTGAATTTTTTACAGGATACATTCTGCAAAAAGAATTGGTACCAGATTTTTTTTTGTAATAAGACGTAGAACTTCATTATATTTATGAAGTTAATTTTCTTTTTTTTTTACATTTAAAAGAGCTGCAGAAGTGTTTTTATTTTTGGCAAAATTAAAATATCCATGTGGAAAATCAGCTGTTAAGAAGGATAGACATAAGAAGCTGTTTGGAAAATATATAAAAAGGGTTTATTAGATAGGTTAAAAAATTTTAAAGTGTTAGAATATGTGGTTCCTGAGAAAAAGTTTCTTACGTAACTAGCGAATGGTATAGAATTCCGGGCACACTTATTAAAAGTGTACGACAGGAATCGGAGCCAAGGTCGAGACAAGAACATCTTCATCACTGTACATTCCGTTATGGTATTGAACGTTGACGAGACTATGTTCAACTGTGCAATGTAACCAGCGCGTATTGATAAATTGCTGTAATTCATCATAATATGACTTCATAAAGTAGGGCAATAGGACACTGTGGATGTCTTATGTACAGCATCTGACTGCTTCTTTTATGTTGTAATAATATTTCTGTGCGCACGTGTGTTTGCGCATGTCTTCTTCTTCTTCTTCTTCTTCTTCTTCTTCTTCTTCTTTCTTCTTTCGGAGCTCTACAGGCCGGGATGGATTCTCCATCACTAGTTTCTGTTTCTCTCTCTCTCTCTCTCTCTCTCTCTCTCTCTCTCTCTCTCTTTCTCTCTCTTTCTGTTGCAACGTTCCTCCAGTTTTGTACGCCCATTCTTCTTAAGTCCTTCTTCACCTCATATATCAATCGCCTTCTGGATCTGCCCCTTCTTCTTGTTCCTTCCATGTTTCCATTTAGCAGTTGCCTTGGGCACTCTCTCCTGTGGCATTATCTTCACATGCCCCACCCTGGTTATCCGTCTTGCCTTTATGAAGCGTACTGTACCTTCCAGCTGCAATATTTCATCAATTTCAGCAATTCAAAGACACCTCCACTCTCCTGCTCCCGTATATCATACTCAATATTTTTCTTTCAAATACTTTCAACTAGTTTGTTGATACAGCGGTGAGTGGCTGTGCTTCAGCTCCGTAAGTCAGACTGGTCTGATCAGGCTTTTTTAGAATTTTATTTTGGTTTTACGAGACAGAAGCTTGAACTTGAGGAGATTAAGATTTGCATATTATGCTCTATTGCCAACCACGATTCTTCTACTGTCTGGCCGCGATTGGAGTGCGCAGGGTAGGCAAAGTGGGGGAATGTACTAAGTAGTAACAATGCATCTGCCGGTCTAGTGGTGGGGACGCCAAGCCGCGGCCAGACTATTTATTTCTTGTGAGATTTTGTTCTCCTTATTGAGTTCTGTTCCAAGATATACAAGCCTATCTACACCACTAAAAGTGTAATTATCCAGCTTTAAGTTATGGAACTCCCTTCTTTCCTGTACTGTTGCCATATTTATATTCCTTTTTCCTTTTCTTTAACAACAAGTCCCAAATAGGCAATAGGACAATGCCTATAGTGTCTTATTCTTATGTGCTACATGTTTTAGTTTTAATAATATTTTGGCGCCCGCGTGCGTTTGCAAGAGCATTAAAATGCATTTTTGTTGCCTTTAATAGTGCAATTGGCAGGCCGTTGTTCGCCTTTTACAAGGACAATCGTTGTAGATAATTTGCAATTTCTTACTGTTGCCTGTAGTGAAATACTATCTAGTAACATCTTCTAAAAATTGCTGTATTTTTTTTCGGTCTCACGTTTTTTATTGCCTTGTTATTCCAAATATTGTTCCTCCAGGTGATCTAGTGGCCATCACGCGCGATTCAAGTGCTCGTGGTCCCGGGCACAATTCTCAACGGAGGCTCAATACGGCGTGCACTCAGCGTCTGAGACAAAGTTGAGTAGCTTCTCAAGAAACAGGGGCGCCTCCTGGCTGTGAATACCGGAACTAGCGCTGGCGGCGCGTTGTACTGGCCATGCAACCGTCCAATTAAACACAAAAGCCTCGCGGTATGCCTTAGTCATTTACGTTAAACTTACAACATGTTAATAAAATTCTGTGATATGAAAGCCAGTTGATGGAACAAGTAATATTTATTAAAATTGGAAAGGTACGATAAAATTACGCTTGAATTGAAACTTGCAGAATAGTTATCGTGACAAAACCGGTGGGCTTATTTTTCTCTTTACCGATAATGTAGCAGTGACAAAACTATGTTAGAAATTTTTTAATAATTGATGTGAGATAGTTGCCTCCCTCACATGCCTCAACCAGACTGCAGGCCTCAACCAACCCCGCCATGAGTGTTGCATACCTGGAACATTCTTTAGAATAACAATTTTTGATATTTTTCTCCGACAAATTAAGTTTTAATAAGTAATTTGTTTGTCAAGTAGAAGAGATTACTAAACTCTAATTTTTTTACATAATTTGTTACGGAAAAAGTCGTTACGTAGCGTTGTTTGGGGGGGAAAACTCCACCAAAACCAGGGACGGAAAAACTATAGTGTCAGTCAAGGATGTCTCTTGTCTCCCATGTTTTTTCTTCATTTGTCAAATTGTAATAGGAAAGAAAGTAAAATTTCACAATAAACTAAAGTACAGGCCACAGAAATCGCGTTCTTAACAAGTGTTAAAAGGTGTTCTAAACCCGATCGTATAAAGAATGCAGTTATAAGAGAAGAATTAGAAGTTTCTAACATAAATGAAAAACTAAAATCTTACAAACAACGGTGGAAAGAATATCAGATTCAAGACTTTCCAAACAAGTCTCGAAATATAAACCTTGTCTGACAGACACGAGTGTGTGGATAGACCCAGGAAGAGATGGCTGGAGAATCTTTAAAGACGGAACAAGCAGCACGTTGTCTATTCCGTGATGTTAAAGATGATGATGATGATGATAGTGTAACAGAGAAAAAAGCAGCGCGTGGCTTTAGAGATTAATGAATGCTGCTTCTTGGATATTCTGTTATTTGTCAAAGATCTGGTACTGGTTTTACCAACTGAAGACGACCCCCAAAAACACATTTTCGTTCAGTTAAAATAGTAACATAGAATAGTGTAAGGATATCAGGACAAAAAAAAACAAGACAGTGGGGGAAAAGAGACGATTAAAACAAAAATACTTAAAAAGCTTAAATATTCCGAGTCGGCAGTCTTGGTCGTTGCCGAAGTCATGCCGAACCATAAAAAAGGTAAGATCGTCTTACTAAAGAAGAAGGAATAAGGTGGTAAAGCTGTACACCGAGAGGCACCAAGGCAAATGCTGGAGAGCTGACAGAGACCTTGGGAGCAAGAAGAGCGAGGTCGCTGGACGAGAAGGCTCATCCAGCATGTGCAGCCGTGGGCGGAGAGAAAGCATGGCAACATTGATTATTACCTCAACCAGTTTCTAAGTCCGAAGAAAGTTACCTGAAAAAAGATGAAAAAACCGAGTCACCAGAGTGCCTGTACTCTGGGCTGTGCGATTGTGCGTCGCAAAGACGAACCGCTCAGGATGAAACTGAGTTCCTGCCTTTTGGAGCTCCTGCCTCATGGCCCTGCCCGAGTAGGGCGTGTGCTCTGTTAGCAGGCCGTTTCTCGGCTGTTGTGCTAGCCTACACTAGCGCAGTATACACCGAGGGCGTTTCCACGAATCACCTCGACGTATACGATACCTCCCCAGCCCAGCCACAAGATGATTGTCCGGGAACCTCGCAGCACGTGCACAAAATTTGCGTGCAAGCCGCCTGAAAGTGGCGTCTAAGGAGCGGACGCCAAGTCCTCTCCTCAGAAGGCGAGATGAAAAGCGACGGGGGACTTTGACCGTTAGCCGAAGACCCCTGTGGAGGACGCTCTGCAACTTCTTTTTATGCATCGCGGCGAGGTAACCCCAAACCGGGCAAGTACCGATGCCAGCCATACATTATGGCATGGTGTACTGAACTAACCTATTGGGACGCGACCAGGTCGAGGCGCTGTGGTGACCAAGGTTATATAGATGACCTCGTGTTACCGGCCGTAACTGTTTCACAACACCCTGTCGCTTTTTCCGGCCTGAAAAAGAGCCCCGATGGTGGGATCCGAAACGTTGCCGACGGTGTCGCGCTGATACATACCAACCGACCACCATACCATACCAACCGACCACCATACCATACCAACCGACCACCATACCATACCCACCGACCACCATACCATACCAACCGACCACCATACCATACCCACCGACCACCATACCATACCCACCGACCCGGTTTTTAATCATTTTGATAATATAGTTAAGTGTTAATTTACGTGTTTCGCTCGCACATAAACAAATAAGAAAATGCATATCTTAAAACGGTACTTGACAAAGTATAGAAATAACTCACTTCCTAACAGTTCACTGTGAACGCTCCAACTGGCCAGTGATGCGCGTTCTGATTATGAAGAGTAATTGTGTGTATGTGTATGGTTTGCGAGGCACATAACGTGGCATTAGCGTCTCAATTCTGCACAGATTACATCAGTAAAACTCACATCTGCGGCCTTTGCATATTACAGCACACATAAACTTGACTAACGTAGTTTGAGCTGTTAACCGCACAACAAGCTCGCCCCGTATCAGGCCTCTCTCTTAATTGCCACCGGCTTCGGTCTGTGTTTGATTAACCAGATAAACTAAACTCGTGTTGTGCCGGATTTAGTGGCCAACAGTAATCTCCAAAGCAAAGACAATATCTGTTCTATCTCGTTGACAGACAATCATGAATTGAATTTACGAGCACTGTTCGTAACAATTGCATACTATTTAAATAAAAAATGAATGGGTACAATGGGTTGCAGACATTTGAATTTATATCTGAATGTAGAACTTTGGTCATCGCAGATAAAATATAAACGCTACGTTTCGCCCAGGCAAACAATCGGCAGCAGTATGTAAGGTAGAGTTCCTAAGGCTTGCGTGGCCGGCGGCGTCCACATTGTTGGAAACATTATTGGCCGGGCTGTAGGCCGTGGCGGTCCAGAGTCTACGCTGACAGACATTTCGGCCTCATCACTATCGGAGGCCATCATCAGTGTTGGAGATCATCATCAGAAACTGTGACAGTCTCTACCTAATCACTGGGGTGACTTGGCGGACGCCTTGCCGCTTCCTACCAACACTAATGATGTCCTCCGATGGTAAGGCCGAAATGTATGTCAGCATAGACCCTAGCAGCTCGGCTAATAATGTTTCGAAGTATATGTGGTAGTTATAAATAAACACATGAAATTTAAAAAATAATACTGTATCAGCGAATGATAGAAAGCCAACAAAATAATAAAAACTAAAGTTCACTTTATACATGACCAAAAGACTAAATAATACAAATAAATACTGGAAAAAGCACACAGCACTCACAAAACAAATGCATAACTCACATAAACAGTTGCACACCAACAAGTTCAACAAAACACTTAGACCTTTTTGTTGACCTTGTTGGTATCGAGCGCGTCTCAGTATATGTCCAAGATATAAGAAATTCCAAGTTCAATCAGAATTAAATATATCTTGACCTGCATTTGCCCTAATTAAGACCGCATCATTAGTTTGCGTGGCTGTCCAGGGCAACGTTCTCCTGGTAGACTGGGCTTTCCAGTTCTGCTTAACAAGTTACAAGTTTACAAAAATGACTGTCTTGAGTTCATCTCTGTAGGTGTTACACACCACTTTTGGATAACCACAAGAAATCGGTAGAGAATAAGCCGAAACATTATTGACAAAACAGCAAAGCTTTTTGGATACTTTGGAGTACGTTTATTTGTGTATCCTCGATATCGAGGAGAAAAAACAACATACACTCATATAACACAAAATATTAATATAAAGGTTTCTACCCTTTGTATTAAGGAGAGACAAGAACAAACACATATAACATAAAATTTAAAATGCAAAATAAAAAACAGGACACCATAACAACAGCCAACCAACACACAAGTACTCCACAAGATTCAAAGTAGGAAGTCTGAGGATGGGAACACTAAGTGCACCAAAACATGTTCCAAATAAGGAAAATATATCTTGAGGTAAAGATATTATGAATATTAAACATAAAATAAAATAGCCTTCTACCCTCAGTATCAAGGATAGAGGAGAATAAACACATATGATGTAAACAATTGTACCTTTCTACTCTCTGCATTAAGGAGAAAAAGGAACTAACATATGTATATATATATTATATATATAAAACATAAAATAACTAAGCTTTCTACTTCCGGTACCAAAGAGAAAGAACAAACAGACGTATAAAATAAAATTACAATTAAATACCTTTCTACCCTCAGTATTAAAGACAAAAAACAGACAGATAAAAAAAAACAATAAAAAAGCTTTCTATCCTTGCTATCAAGAATAAAGAAGAACAAAAACGCCTTCTAACATAACATTAAAAAGCTTTCTACTTTTGGTATCAAGAATAAAGAAGAACAAAAACGCCTTCTAACATAACATTAAAAAGCTTTCTACTTTTGGTATCAAGAATAAAGAAGAACAAAAACGCATTCTAACATAACATTAAATAGCTTTCTACTTTTGGTATCAAGAAGAAATAAGAACAAAAACGCATTCTAACATAACATTAAATAGCTTTCTACTTTTGGTATCAAGAATAAAGAAGAACAAAAACGCATTCCAACATAACATTAAATAGCTTCCTATCCTCGGTATCAAGAATAAAGAAGAACAAAAACGCATTCTAACGTAACATTAAATAGCTTTCTACTTTTGGTATCAAGAAGAAAGAAGAACAAAAACGCATTCTAACATAACATTAAATAGCTTTCTAATTTTGACATGAAGAAGAAAGAAGAACAAAAACGCATTCTAACATAACACTAAATAGCTTTCTACTTTTGGTATCAAGGAGAAAGAAGAACAAACACACATAAAATATAATAAAATATCTTTCTACTCCCGGTACCAAGGAGAAAGAACAAACAGCCATATAATAAAATAATAATTAAATGACTTTCTACCCTCAGTATAAAGAAGAAAGATAAACAAACACTCATTATAACATACAATAAAATAGCTTTAGTAAGAAAAAGTACGGACAAACAATAAAGACGATAGCTCGTAAATAAGATAGAGTCAGCGAGAAATCCTCAGACATAACAGACGCGGTCAGTTGTTGTGTCTCGTAATTGAAAAAGGTACAAACACAACCTTTTCAAGAAGGTAAAGAGGTTGTCTCGTCTCTGCGACAGCAGAAACAAACAATTAACAAACGGGAAGAGATTCTTATTTCCTTCTTTACAATACTGTAACTACATTCACAAGTTCATAGACGATTTTTTTCTTTTCATTTCACAACGTTGTAATGACGAAACGTTTCAAAGCAATGCAACCAACTGAATAATACAATTACTCAGGTTCATAATTAATTATATTCTATAAAAACACACATAGGTGTTACTTGTTAATCCATACTGCTGCCCTGATGACACAGTTAGTATACCGCAATGATGTTGACTACGTGACGCGTTCCATCATCATTATCATCGACAATACGTTGACAGCCCTTTGAAAAAGCCTGGAATTTTTCAGAAGATTTTTGCCATTCTTCTCTATTCATAGCCACTACATTCTTCCAGTTTCTAATGCCAAGAGTACTGATGTCCTAACTCACCCCGTCCCTCCAGCACAGTTTTTACCTTCCAACTTTCCTTCTTTTACCTTCTGGCTTTGCATTAAATACGTGACGCTTTCCACAAAGCCTATATTATATTTGTAATATACGGTAATATAGGCGAAGCGCATACTAGTAATGCGCGGCAGAATTAGGTGACGCTCTACGTTATTCGAGACGTTACACGTGTACGCTATCAGCATCCAGGCCCGCTATGTCACTACAAGCAAGGCGGCCGGAGTACAAATACTGGATTTCGAAACGGTCTAGTTCAGTTACACCCGGCGATATTACAAGTGCGGGTGGAAGTGAATGTTACGCTTTTGTGGAAAACTATTATTGTGTTAGTTAGTACAAAACTGTTATAAAGTGACATTTTATTGTAGTCTATTGGACAAATATAACTTTAATTTTTGTATATAAGATTGCCTTTGTTAACTTCTAACTGAAGTTTGTGTCTGATTAAAGTTTGTAATGATAAGCGTACTTCGGCTTGACGGGCGTGGTCCATGGTTTCAAAAAACGGGGAATAACCCCCGAGTTCCGACACCTCAGTAAAAGGCCAAGCAGCAGACTACGTGGGCCTTCTTCATTCTGAGCCCTTCAAACTTGCCCTATCTTTAAAAACTACCTCCCCGTAGAGGAGTCACAAATTTTGTCTGAGGCTTTCACGGCCGGCTTCGATGATATGAATACTTCGGCTTGTAAGGCTGTAAGGTCGTGGTCCATGGTGGTATGAGTACTTCGGTTTGCCACGTGGTCCATGTATGAGTACGTGGTCCATGGACCACGGCCTTACAGCCCAGCAAGCGAAGGACTCATATCATTGAAGCCGGCAGTGAAAGCCTCAGACAGAATTAAAGTTTGTATTGTTAGTGACTTCGTTGGTGTCAGTTATTCTGTTTCCACTGTATAACACGACGATTCTTGAGCTCCTCGTAACAATACTCTGTCCTTCCTATTAAAAAACGCAAAAACACGCGTTTGGAAAGGAAAACAAAGCGTTTGAAGAATTTTAATTTTAAAATGTGGGTGTGCAGGAGAGTGTTAAAAATCAAGTGGAAGGTCTGAGTAGCCAATAAGGAGGTGTCGACAACACCTGGTAAGAACCGCAAGATAACCACGACAGTTGGAAATAGGAATTCTTTGCCACAGTACTGTGGTTAGCGACTTCGTTGGTGTCAGTTATTCTGTTTCCACTGTATAACACGACGATTCTTGAGCCCGTCGTAACAATACTCTGTCCTTCCTCTTAAACGCAAAAACACGCGTTTGGAAAGGAAAACAAAGCGTTTGAAGAATTTTAATTTTAAAATGTGGGTGTGCAGGAGAGTGTTAAAAATCAAGTGGAAGGTCTGAGTAGCCAATAAGGAGGTGTCGACAACACCTGGTAAGAACCGCAAGATAACCACGACAGTTGGAAATAGGAATTCTTTACCACAGTACTGTGGTTAGCGACTTCGTTGGTGTCAGTTATTCTGTTTCCACTGTATAACACGACGATTCTTGAGCCCGTCGTAACAATACTCTGTCCTTCCTCTTAAACGCAAAAAACACATGTTTGAAAAGGAAAACAAAGTGTTTGAATAATCTTAATTTTAAAATGTGGGTGTGCAGGAGAGTGTTAAAAATCACGTGGAAGGTCTGAGTAGCCAATAAGGAGGTGTTGACAACACCTGGTAAGGACCGCGAGATAACCATGACAGTTGAAATAGGAATTCTTTGCCACAGTACTGTGGTTAGCGACTTCGTTGGTGTCAGTTATTCCGTTTCCACTGTATAACACGACGATTCTTGAGCCCGTCGTAACAATACTCTGTACTTCCTCTTAAACGCAAAAACACACGTTTCAAAAGGAAAATAAAGTGTTTGAACAATTATAATTTTAAAATGTGTGTGTGCAGGAGAGTGTTAAAAATCACGTGGAAGGTCTGAGTAGCAAATAAGGAGGTGTCGACAACACCTGGTAAGGACCGCAAGATAACCATGACAGTTGGAAATAGGAATTCTTTGCCACAGTACTGTTGTTAGCGACTTCGTTGGTGTCAGTTATTCTGTTTCCACTGTATAACACGACGATTCTTGAGCCCGTCGTAACAATACTCTGTCCTACCTCTTAAACGCAAAAACACACGTTTGAAAAGGAAAACAAAGTGTTTGAAGAATTTTAATTTTAAAATGTGGGTGTGCAGGAGAGTGTTAACAATCACGTGGAAGGTCTGTGTAGCCAATAAGGAGGTGTCGACAACACCTGGTAAGGACCGCAAGATAACCATGACAGTTGGAAATAGGAATTCTTTGCCACAGTACTGTTGTTAGCGACTTCGTTGGTGTCAGTTATTCTGTTTCCACTGTATAACACGACGATTCTTGAGCCCGTCGTAACAATACTCTGTACTTCCTCTTAAACGCAAAAACACACGTTTGAAAAGGAAAACAAAGTGTTTGAAGAATTTTAATTTTAAAATGTGGGTGTGCAGGAGAGTGTTAAAAATCACGTGGAAGATCTGTGTAGCCAATAAGGAGGTGTCGACAACACCTGGTAAGGACCGCAAGATAGTGCTGACAGTTGGAAATAGGAATTCTTTGCCACAGTACTGTGGTTAGCGACTTCGTTGGTGTCAGTTATTCCGTTTCCACTGTATAACACGACGATTCTTGAGCCCGTCGTAACAATACTCTGTACTTCCTCTTAAACGCAAAAACACACTTTTCAAAAGGAAAATAAAGTGTTTGAACAATTATAATTTTAAAATGTGTGTGTGCAGGAGAGTGTTAAAAATCACGTGGAAGGTCTGAGTAGCAAATAAGGAGGTGTCGACAACACCTGGTAAGGACCGCAAGATAACCATGACAGTTGGAAATAGGAATTCTTTGCCACAGTACTGTTGTTAGCGACTTCGTTGGTGTCAGTTATTCTGTTTCCACTGTATAACACGACGATTCTTGAGCCCGTCGTAACAATACTCTGTCCTTCCTCTTAAACGCAAAAACACACGTTTGAAAAGGTAAACACAGTGTTTGAAGAATTTTAATTTTAAAATGTGGGTGTGCAGGAGAGTGTTAAAAATCACGTGGAAGGTCTGAGTAGCCAATAAGGAGGTGTCGACAACACCTGGTAAGGACCGCAAGATAATCCTGACAGTTGGAAATAGGAATTCTTTGCCACAGTACTGTTGTTAGCGACTTCGTTGGTGTCAGTTATTCTGTTTCCACTGTATAACACGACGATTCTTGAGCCCGTCGTAACAACACTCTGTCCTTCCTCTTAAACGCAAAAACACACGTTTGAAAAGGAAAACAAAGTGTTTGAAGAATTTTAATTTTAAAATGTGGGTGTGCAGGAGAGTGTTAAAAATCACGTGGAAGGTCTGAGTAGCCAATAAGGAGGTGTCGACAACACCTGGTAAGGACCGCAAGATAATCCTGACAGTTGAAATAGGAATTCTTTGCCACAGTACTGTTGTTAGCGACTTCGTTGGTGTCAGTTACTCTGTTTCCACTGTATAACACGACGATTCTTGAGCCCGTCGTAACAATACTCTGTACTTCCTCTTAAACGCAAAAACACACGTTTGAAAAGGAAAACAAAGTGTGTGAAGAATTTTAATTTTAAAATGTGGGTGTGCAGGAGAGTGTTAAAAATCACGTGGAAGGTCTGAGTAGCCAATAAGGAGGTGTCGACAACACCTGGTAAGGACCGCAAGATAACCATGACAGTTGGAAATAGGAATTCTTTGCCACAGTACTGTTGTTTGTGACTTCGTTGGTGTCAGTTATTCTGTTTCCACTGTATAACACGACGATTCTTGAGCCCGTCGTAACAATACTCTGTACTTCCTCTTAAACGCAAAAACACACGTTTGAAAAGGAAAACAAAGTGTTTGAAGAATTTTAATTTTAAAATGTGGGTGTGCAGGAGAGTGTTAAAAATCACGTGGAAGGTCTGAGTAGCCAATAAGGAGGTGCTGACAACACCTGGTATGGACCGCAAGATAACCATGACAGTTGGAAATAGGAATTCTTTGCCACAGTACTGTTGTTAGCGACTTCGTTGGTGTTAGTTATTCTGTTTCCACTGTATAACACGACGATTCTTGAGACCGTCGTAACAATACTCTGTCCTTCCTCTGAAACACAAAAACACACGTTTGAAAAGGAAAACAATGTGTTTGAAGAATTTTAATTTTAAAATGTGGGTTTACAGGAGAGTGTTAAAAATCACGTGGAAGGTCTGAGTAGCCAATAAGGAGGTGTCGACAACACCTGGTAAGGACCGCAAGATAATCCTGACAGTTGGAAATACGAATTCTTTGCCACAGTACTGTTGTTAGCGACTTCGTTGGTGTCAGTTATTCTGTTTCCACTGTATAACACGACGATTCTTGAGCCCGTCGTAACAATACTCTGTCCTTCCTCTGAAACACAAAAACACACGTTTGAAAAGCAAAACAATGTGTTTGAAGAATTTTAATTTTAAAATGTGGGTGTGCAGGAGAGTGTTAAAAATCACGTGGAAGGTCTGAGTAGCCAATAAGGAGGTGTCGACAACTCCTGGTAAGGACCGCAAGATAGTGCTAACAGTTGGAAATAGGAATTCTTTGCCACAGTACTGTTGTTAGCGACTTCGTTGGTGTCAGTTATTCTGTTTCCACTGTATAACACGACGATTCTTGAGCCCGTTGTAACAATACTCTGTACTTCCTCTTAAACACAAAAACACACGTTTGAAAAGGAAAACAAAGTGTTTGGGATTTTTTAATTTTAAAATGTGGGTGTGCAGGAGAGTGTTAAAAATCACGTGGAAGGTCTGAGTAGCCAATAAGGAGGTGCTGACAACACCTGGTATGGACCGCAAGATAACCATGACAGTTGGAAATAGGAATTCTTTGCAACAGTACTGTTGTTAGCGACTTCGTTGGTGTCAGTTATTCTGTTTCCACTGTATAACACGACGATTCTTGAGCCCGTCGTAACAATACTCTGTCCTTCCTCTTAAACGCAAAAACACGCGTTTGAAAAGGAAAACAAAGTGTTTGAAGAATTTTAATTTTAAAATATGGGTGTGCAGGAGAGTGTTAAAAATCATGTGGAAGGTCTGAGTAGCCAATAAGGAGGTGTCGACAACACCTGGTAAGGACCGCAAGATAACCATGACAGTTGAAATAGGAATTCTTTGCCACAGTACTGTTGTTAGCGACTTCGTTGGTGTCAGTTATTCTGTTTCCACTGTATAACACGACGATTCTTGAGCCCGTCGTAACAATACTCTGTCCTTCCTCTTAAACGCAAAAAACACACGTTTGAAAAGGAAAACAAAGTGTTTGAAGAATTTTAATTTTAAAATGTGGGTGTGCAGGAGAGTGTTAAAAATCACGTGGAAGTTCTGAGTAGCCAATAAGGAGGTGTCGACAACACCTGGTAAGGACCGCAAGATAATCCTGACAGTTGGAAATAGGAATTCTTTGCCACAGTACTGTTGTTAGCGACTTCGTTGGTGTCAGTTATTCTGTTTCCACTGTATAACACGACGATTCTTGAGCCCGTCGTAACAATACTCTGTACTTCCTCTTAAACGCAAAAACACACGTTTGAAAAGGAAAACAAAGTGTTTGAGGAATATTAATTTTAAAATGTGGGTGTGCAGGAGAGTGTTAAAAATCACGTGGAAGGTCTGAGTAGCCAATAAGGAGGTGTTGACAACACCTGGTAAGGACCGCAAGATAGTGCTAACAGTTGGAAATAGGAATTCTTTGCCACAGTACTGTTGTTAGCGACTTCGTTGGTGTCAGTTACTCTGTTTCCACTGTATAACACGACGATTCTTGAGCCCGTCGTAACAATACTCTGTACTTCCTCTTAAACGCAAAAACACACGTTTGAAAAGGAAAACAAACTGTTTGATGAATTTTAATTTTAAAATGTGGGTGTGCAGGAGAGTGTTAAAAATCACGTGGAATGTCTGAGTAGCCAATAAGGAGGTGTCGACAACACCTGGTAAGGACCGCAAGATAACCATGACAGTGGGAAATAGGAATTCTTTGCCACAGTACTGTTGTTAGCGACTTCGTTGGTGTCAGTTACTCTGTTTCCACTGTATAACACGACGATTCTTGAGCCCGTCGTAACAATACTCTGTCCTTCGTCTTAAACGCAAAAAACACACGTTTGAAAAGGAAAACAAAGTGTTTGAAGAATTTTAATTTTAAAATGTGGGTGTGCAGGAGAGTGTTAAAAATCACGTGGAATGTCTGAGTAGCCAATAAGGAGGTGTCGACAACACCTGGTAAGGACCGCAAGATAACCATGACAGTTGGAAATAGGAATTCTTTGCCACAGTACTGTGGTTAGCGACTTCGTTGGTGTTAGTTATTCTGTTTCCACTGTATAACACGACGATTCTTGAGCCCGTCGTAACAATACTCTGTCCTTCGTCTTAAACGCAAAAAACACACGTTTGAAAAGGAAAACAAAGTGTTTGAAGAATTTTAATTTTAAAATGTGGGTGTGCAGGAGAGTGTTAAAAATCACGTGGAATGTCTGAGTAGCCAATAAGGAGGTGTCGACAACACCTGGTAAGGACCGCAAGATAACCATGACAGTTGGAAATAGGAATTCTTTGCCACAGTACTGTGGTTACTGACGAACGCCGTGTCAGCTGGACAATACTTCGTATGCTTACACGGCCGGAGTCATTGTTACTAAAATTCATTTCCGGCCTGTTTGGTCCGTGGTTCATTGTTTCTTACTAATAACAGACGTTTCGACAGTACCATAGTGATAGTGATTGACCCAAAAATAAAATTCCGTTTCTTAGGTTTAAACTCTTGCTTCCTTCATTGGTGCCGGCTCGCAAACACTTTCATCGTCACTTCACGGTGTAGCCTGTTCCGTCTACACTGCAGGCAGTTCTTACCAACATATCTTCTGCCAACTGGTTTTGTAGTCTACAGCACGCTTTCTACAGCTAGCTTCTGGTGGTCCATTCTGTAGATGTGATCCATCATCCACTTTTGCTTTCGTTCTTCTATCTTATCATTGATGGAGAATATACCCTATTCGGCCCTTACATCTTTATTACGCATTCGATCCCTTAGACGATAACCACTCACGTGAATTAAAAAATTCATTTTAGTGGTCTGTGTATGCTGCTTTTCTTCTCCAGTTTATTGTCCATCTTTTACTAGCATATTTAGGCCGAAGAACAGGTATCGCCATTACTTTATCGAACTTCATTTTATCATCAGTTTTTGATTTCTTTCTTAGCGTTTGTTGTATTGTACCACACATCACCTGACACTTATTTAATTTTTTATTCTTATCATCATCATGTTCATAACTTATATTACAACAAAGAAAAGCAATGTACAATACCTGCTCTAAAATCATATCGGCAACAACTATTTTAGATCGGATTGGAAATTTTCCCTTAAGAGCCAAGGGCTTTTTTGTTGCTTTGACAAAATTATATGTCCCACATACACGGTTCAAGTGGTATATCGACTGCTGCAGAGCATCTTCGCTCTTCTGTAGTATCACTTGGTCATCAACGAATAAAAGAGTATTTATGCATGTGCTGGCATGATACAACTTTATCCCTAGATTGACTTCAACTTTCCATTGTCTACAACATCGTCCAAGTATATATTAAACAATGTAGGTGAAAGACTGTACCCTTGCCTGGCACCTCTATTAACCATCAATGGGTCGGTCTTTCCTCTTCCAGTATCGCAATAGCCGTGCCGTCATATAAGTTGTTGATCGCTCTAATTAAATGTAGAGGATAGCCCTAAAAGAGAGGTCTCTTCTCTCTAAGGTTTTTCCATAAAATAACCAGGAAGTCACAAAAGTTTTTTTTACATAAAAATTTAAATATAAAGATTTTGGATTCTATAAATGTAATCATAAACCGAATTAAATAATTATGCTCCCATTGTCCAGTGATAACGCGTTGGTACGGATTATGAAGGGCAATTGTGCGTGTATGGTTCGCAGGGCACATAACATGGAATTAGCCTCTCATCTCTGCACAAATTATTATCAGTAAAACTCACATCTGCGGCCTTCGCATGTTACACCAGCACATAAACTTGACTAACGTAGTTTGAGCTGTTAACGACCCAACAAACTTGCCCCGTATCAGGCCTCTCTTAATTGCCAGCGGCTTCGGTCTCTGTGTTTGATTAGCCAAATAAACTAAACTCGTGTTGTGCCAGATTCAGAAGCTTAACAATAATCTCTTAAGCAAAGACAATATCTGTTCTATCTCGTTTTGGGACAAATAATCATGAATTGAATTTGTAAACACTGTTCGTAACAATTGCATACTATTTCTTTTAAAAGATGGCTGTAATTGATTGTAGACATTTGAATTTGAATCTAAATGTCGAACTTTTGTCATCATACATAAAATATATACACCTGACGTTTATAAGACCTTAATATTTCAGTTACCTTAAAGCATTCCTGGGTATTAAGGTATTATGACTCTAGACAGTCACTTAGTTATTATTCTTGTTTCTTTCTTTTAGTCTTAATTGCTACTGTCTTCAGTCTGTGTTTGATTAACCAAATAAACTATACTTGCGTTGTGCCAGATTTAGTATCCTAACAATAATCTCTTTAGCAAAGACAATATCTGTTCTATCTAATGGTAATGTCATGTATTTATAATATATACACACTTATTGTTTACTAATGGTACCTATAATCTCAAGTTTCTAGTGTAGTGTATTTATTGTTCATAGCCTAAAGGTACCATACATATGATTTGCAATAAAGTTTTAATTACTCACATTCTTAAACACGATCGATTTCGGTCAAAAGACCGTCGTCAGGTCATATACAGTGCAGTTGCGGCCACAATATCGTAAAACAGCCACTATTTACAAAAACGAATTCGTAGACATTGACTAATGAACGTGATATGTACGTCGGTGGCCAAAGTTTCTCGAGAACTCACCTCACATTAGTTGACAAATAATCATGAATTAAATTTACAAACATTGTTCGTAACAATTTATTCCCGGGATGTTTGGCCGCGGTCCATTGTTTACTACAAAAACAGCAGACGTTTTGACAGCGCCATCGACTGCCGTCATCAGTGTAAAATCTAGTTTCTCTAACGTAGCCTGGTAGACATTAGTGACCACAGTACTGACGTCCACCACCTTACGTTAGCGAAACTAGATTTTACACTGATGATGGCAGTCGATGGCGCTGCCAAAACGTCCGCTGTTTTTGTAGAAAACAATTGACCGCGGCCAAACAGCCCGGGAATGGATTTTAACAACATTGACTCCGGCCGCGCGAGCCTACGAAGTATATCGTTCTTAACGATTCCACACTATTTCTTTAAACGATGGACTGTGATGGACTGAAGTCATTTGAATCTGAATCTGAATGTAGAACTTTTGTCATCGCGAGTTAAAATATAAACGCGACGTTTCGCCCAGACAAACAATCGGTAGCAGTATGTAAGGTAGAGTTCCTAAGTCTTGTATGGTCGGCGGCCTCCACATTGTTGGAAACATTATTGACCGGGCTGTTAGGCCGTGGTCTAAGGTCTATGCTACAGACGTTTCGGACTCACTGTCGGAGGCCATCATCAGTCTCGGAGATCATCATCAGAGACTGTGACTGTCTCTACCTCATCACTGGGGTGAATTGGCGGACGCCGTGCCAATTCCTACCGACACTGATGATGAAGTCCGATGGCGAGGCGTAAACGCCTGCAGCATAGACTCTAGAACACAGCGTAACACCCCGTCCAATAATGTTTACAACTATGTAGGGTAATTGGAAATTAATGCATGACATGTAATAAATAATACTCTCTAAATAAAACTGAACTAGTGATAGAGAGTCAACAAAGTAATAATAACAAAAGTTCGTACAAAATCAACTATTTAGACATAACCATAACAAGAAACAAGAACCACCTACAATATTCAATCTTTATATATATAATTCTTCTGTACGTGTGTATGTCACTGAACTCCTCCTAAACGGCTGGACCGATTTTGATGAAATTTTGTGTGTGTATTTGAGTGGGTCCCTGGATGGTTTAGATTCACAATTGGACCCGGTAGGTGGCGCTGCGATCGGGTTCCAGGAAATTATATATAAAAATGAATGTTTCTTTGTTTGTCCCGTATGCGTTCCTATACCATTCATCCGATTGCGATGAAACTTCGGTGAGTTGTTGTGCGCACGCCCACGGTTTCTGAATTAGTGGTATTTTTTCGATGAGGTCCTTTGGGGGTTCTTTGGGGTCTTCCACATCTCCTCCTAAGCCACTGGACCGATTTCAACCAAACTTGACACAAATGTTTTACGCAAAGGGAGAACCAACATAGAATAAGTGTTTTTTCGATGGGGTCCTTTTGGGGGTTCTTTGGGGTCTTCCACATCTTCTCCTAAACCACTGGACCGATTTCAACCAAACTTGGCACAAATATTTTACGCAACGGGAGAACCAACATAGGATATGTGTTTTTTCGATATGATCCTTCGGGGGTCCTTTGGGGTCTTCCACATCTCCTCCTAAACCACTGGACCGATTTCAACCAAACTTGGCACAAATATTTTACGCAACGGGAGAACCAACATAGGACAGGTGTTTTTTCGATACGATCCTCTGGGGGGTCCTTTGGGATCTTAAAAAACTATTAGATTTGATTACTATGGCAACCCAATAGAATAGATTCTGTTCTAAATATATTATCGCATTAAATTAAAGACCACGCGAACGAAGTCGTGGGCAACAGTTATTTAATTTTAAGAAACCTACTTTAATTGAACTTTATTAATTAAACTAACATTTTCATTACGTACAACGTGAAACTCCGTAGCGAAGCACGGGTATTCCCCTAGTGTGTGTGTGTGTGTATATATATATATATGTATATATATATATATTGAATACATATGCAATATACAGAAAACCAACATCCACTAACATCATTATACCTAACGATTCTGACCACCCTCCACAACATAAAATGCCAGAATTCTATTCACTGTTTAACAGAATGTACAAAATACTCCTAAACAAATAGGAAACAGACAAAGAAAGAAATACAATATACCAAACTGCTAGTGAAAATGGATACAACAAAAACACTGTAAACAAAATAGAAAATAAAATAAAATATAAAATAAAAACTGAACAATTAAGAATCAATCAAAATGAATAACACATAAATAAACACAACAATTAAAAATGGCCACATTCACATACACAAATAATAAAATGACAAAACTAACAAAACTATTTAAAAACACAGAAATTAAAATAGCATACAAAACTAACAAAAATAATTTACAAAAACTAAATAACCCACCACAACAAAGATGATACAACAAGCAATGGTATATACAAAAATGAATGCCAAGATTGCAACAAATGTTACATAGGATAAAAAAAAACAACTGAAAAAACGTTATTTTGAACATCTAAACGCATACAAAAAACCAGAAATTTATAAATCTAATTTGGTCACACATGCCATAAACACTGAACATGAATTCCCAGACATAACCAACATGACACTAATAAAACACATACCACACAAAGGCACCATAATGAACATTTGGGAAAATTTACAAATATACAAACACAAAACACAAAACAAACTAATACCTGAACAAATACTAATCAGTACAAAACATGATACAATTTTCAAAGCACTCGACATCGAAAATACACAGAATACTAATATATACACCACAATCACACACAATAATAACAATTTAAAAAACCAGAAAACAATGTTAAGCCATAACAACATCCAACCAGTACACAAGTACTCCACAAGATTCAAAATTAGGAAGGCTGATGATGGGAACACTAAGGGTCCCGAAACATGTGCCAAATAAGTGCAAATAACATCTTGAGGTAAAGTAAATATAAATTTTAAATATATTATATACATCAAGAAACAGACTGTAGAAAAAAGTGTTTGAAGATATGATCAAAAGACTAAATAATACAAAAAAATACTTACTGGGAAAAAGCACACAACACTTACAAAACAAATACACAACGCACATAAACACTTACAAACCAACAAGTTCAACAAAGTACTTAGACCCTTTTGTTGATCTTGTTGGTATCGAGAGCATCTCAGTATATGTCCCAGACAGAATAAATTCCGATTTTTATCAGTTTTCAATATTTTTCTCTAGCTGTATTTATAAATTATATTAATTTGTTGTATCTTAATTTGTTATAATTAAGATAGCTGTCTAGAGGGGTATTCTAAACATTCTTCTGTAGAAAGGGCCTTCTAGTACTGCTTAACAAGTTACATGTTTACAAAAACTGGCTGACTGAATGTCTTGAGCTTAACATTTTAATTAAGAAAGTTGTGTTAGTAGTTAAAATCACAAACAGAATTATCACTGTTGGACACTACTATAGAATAATTACTCCGATTAGCGCTTTCAAGCTTCATGAGCTGTGAAGGTTGAAAGCGCTGATCGGAATAATTTTTCTATAGTGGTGTGCAACAGTGATAATTCTGTCTTAGTTTTTTAGCCGGTACACACCACACTTTTGAAGGGCTAAATAAATCGTTAGAGGATAAGTCGAAACATTATTGGTGCGATCGCACGGCTTTTTGAATACTTTAATTACTTTTGAATACGTTTTTGTTTGCTATTCTAAACTCATGCCACAGAGAAGTGCATCTTCTTATACACGGTTTTTCAATCCATTTTTTAAACATTTTTCGTAGGTTTTTAATTACGTGCTTCACTATCGTTTCGAATATAAATCAAAAATTAAAATCTTAAAACGAGTCCATTAGCCATACTTGTGTAATTCTCAGACCGTACATGTATCAAGCAGACAGTAAATTTTAAATAAGTTAAAAGAAACTTTAAAAAAATATTCTTAATCATTTTTAACTTTAAATAAGTTAAAAAAACATCCAAAGGGTTATTGCAAGGCTGCCCAACATCGCCCATGCTGTTTAAGATATTTTTAGAATATGCATTAACCATGTGGAAACAGAAATGCCATGGAATGGGAATACCGATACGAAACGAACACCTGTACACACTATGCTTCGCCGATGACCAGGTCGTTATAGCCCAGGATGAAGAAGATCTAAGCTACACGGTCAGAAAGCTGAATGAAGAATACACAAAGATGGGATTGGGAATAAATATAAAAAAGACTGAATACTTGGCAATTAGAGATGAAGAAACTACAGATTTAGAAGTAGACGAAGATGTTAAAATTAGAGGAACAGACAAATTCAAGTACCTAGGATTCATACTGAGTAAACAAGGCACAACGGAAGAAGAAATAAAAAGTAGATTATGGCAGACTAGAACAGGGATTAGACAATTACACAGTGTTATATGGGACAAAATGATTAGAAAAAGCACCAAAAAAATGATATATCAGACCATAGTACAAATCATTATGATGTATGCAGCGGAAATATGGGTTATTAACAAAATGAATGAAAGAAAGATTCTTGCAACGGAGATAGAATATTGGAGGAGGTGCTGTGGAATAACGAGAGCAGACCGAATAACAAACCAGGAGATCAGAAGAAGAATCGAAACGGAAAGAAGTGTAATTGACTACATCGAAGAAAAAAGATTGGTGTGGTACGGTCATGTCCGGAGAACCCAAAATAGGTGGATCAACAAAGTGACGGAATGGAGTCCATTAGGAAAGAGAAAAAGGGGAAGACCGAGAAGATCTTCGAGGGACGAAGTGGATGAATCTATGCAACGTCTAGGACTTGAGGAAAGACAATGGGAACATCGGGAGAATGGAAAGCCAGGTTGAAGGAAGGGAGACGGCACTAGCTGTAGCAACCCTATTATATATATAAAAGAAACTTTAATGACCCCTAGGCATCCTATTTCGTCTTTGTTATGCTTGAACATAATCTCAGTAATGAAATACTATTACACTAAATGTCAGACAAATTGGTATTGGTACGCTAGCTACGTAACGGTCTCGAAAACTCGGCAGGTGCAGTTATGTACATGTTTTACACGTTTCTCGATTAGCCCAGCTTGCGGCGCGCCGCGGCGTCTGGGTCAAGGTCGTTCATTGAAATAGCTTCAAGACTGTTCGAGCACTCTTAACTACGCAAATTATGTTGGAGATTTTCACCAATTGTTAATCAGCTGCAATCATTATATTTACTTATTAAGCGTTATATTTTGTCAACAATAGGTTTTGTTTACTTAAAACAATATGCCAAACAATACAACGAAATATTCTTAGCCAACCCCACGCATTAACCCTTTACGTATTTCGTATTACATTCAGCAACAGAATCATTTAAACAATTGTTACACTTCTTCTTCTTCTTCTTCTTCTTCTTCTTCTTCTTCTTCTTCTTCTTCTTCTTCTTCTTCTTCTTCTTCTTCTTCTTCTTCTTCTTCTTCTTCTTCTTCTTCTTCTTTCTTCTTCTTCTTCTCCACTGCATGTTGTACCGATAGTATGTAGTGGAGGTACAGTTATTGAAAAAGTACCAAATATTTAATTATTTTTGGTACCTACTATTTCGTATAAATAACAAAAATCACATTATTCCCAGAGTGATCATAAACATTAGAACAAAAACAGCCAAAGACTGAAAGCACTTAGTTTATTAAATTTATAACAGATTAATACAAACTAGATACAGTTGAGACTGAAGCAGTTTCCTAACACAGTCTAGCGTAGTATCAGTTATAATTAATTACAGTAAATATTGTACAAGACAGATTGCTTCTGCAGCAGGAGGAGGAGGAGGAAGAGGAGGTGGAGGTGGGAGTATACAGAGATTGGTTGTTTGTTGACGTACTGTCTGGCTGTTTGGCATCCTACCATTTATTGTAGTACTTTTCATCGAGATTGTTCAATTTTTATATAAATCTCTCTCTAGTTTCACCTCAGCTGACGAGCTCTCTCTCTCTCTCTCTCTCTCTCTCTCTCTCTCTCTCTCTCTCTCTCTCTCTCTCTCTCTCTCTCTCTCCCCCTCTCAATCTGCCTGTTCTTTTTCTCTTTTAGTCTGTCTCTCCGTCCGTCTTAAAAAGTAAATATTGTTACGACAACAATTACGTAACACTCTCGAAAAGTGAAGAGTGTTGTTCTACACGATTCTCGGCTAGCCGAGCAGATGCAGCATCACAGTCAAGGCCGTGCAGTCAAATACCGCTCCAGACTGTTCCAGTACTTTTAACTACACAACCTATACCGGCACGTCGCCAAAAAAATTGAAAATTATTCTGGAACATCTGCAGGCTATACATAAATTACATATAGGTATAGTTAGTTACACCTGGCATTATTGTAGATTGCGGATCAAGTGGTTGTTGCGGATTAGTGTAAAGTGATTATTGTGTTTTAATTAGCGCGGAACTCTAATAGTTGACATTATTATTGCGTGTGGACAAATTTAACTTCAATTATCCTATAAGCGCACCTTATTGATTACAAATTCTTATTTGTGACTGATTAAAATTAGTAACTAGTTACTTCATTGGGGTCCGTGTTTTGTTTCCACTGTAAAATACGACGATCCGTGACATTGGCGACTGTCGTAACAGTGTCAATACTGTTATAATATTTGGTGTAGCAGCGTTTGTTGAGTATGGATTGCTACTTACAGGAAAGACTTTAGTAGTTGGCAAAATCCATGTTGCAACCAACTGACAGGCTCCAGTAGTTTGGGGTTAAGCAATAATTTGTGCAACCACTAACACGTTCAGTCAGACGACAGCACCACCGGAATTAACCCCTGGAGATTTCCCCCGACTGCCACTTGGGAACAATATTTATGTCTCGGTCTTACACATTGCACAGTTTAGCTGGTTCCTATGCAGACACACAGAGGATTAACTAATTGTCCACTGTTGTCTCCCCTTTTCTAATTTTTAAATACTAAAACTTTATATTACTTGTCCAAAACAATAAACACAGTTATGTTTTTACTTTTGCTGAGAATTACTCACGAGCGGCGTTTGTTGTTTACAAAGTTATCTTGAAGAATATAACTCACGCGGAGGAAACAATTGCTTTTTTCTTTCCATGTTCCGTTAGGAAGTGTGGTGATCGCGAAAAAAGTCGAGTTCGAGATAAGGACTGATTCTGATTGTGCTACGCTCAAAACATGAAGAAATGTCACAAACAGAATTAACACTGTTGCACACCACTATAGAAAAATTATTCCGATTAGCGCTTTCAAGCTTCACAGCTCATCGTGAAGCTTGAAAGCGCTAATCGGAATAATTGTTCTATAGTGGAGTGCAACAATGTTAATTCTGTTTGTGATTATAACCACTATCGCAATGAAGAAAAGTCATTTTTCGGAAAGTCTGTGTGTGTGTGTGTGTGTGTGTGTGTGTGTGTGTGTGTGTGTGTGTGTGTGTGTGTGTGTGTGTGTGTGTGTGTGTGTGTGTGTGTGTGTGTGTGTGTGTGTGTGTGTGTGTGTGTGTGTGTGTGTGTGTGTGTGTGTGTGTGTGTGTGTGTGTGTGTGTGTGTGGAATTTTTGCTATATTGAACGATAACTGCCGCAAATTCAAACAGAATCAAATAATTGTTTGCGTAGTGCCCCGAGTTGTAGAGGACTCAAGGCCTATTGATTTTGGTGAAGATTGCTTAAGGGGAAGGATAGTTTACCTGCAACGTTTTACGTTTTAACAAGAGTAAAGTACTTAATTTTATTAAGTAAAGTATCCTGAAATGAAGGTCATAATAATCCACTGTAGAAAGGCAGACAAAATATCTATAAATGAAAGGGGTAGTTGAAGGGAAAGGGGATAATTTTTTGTATGTGTACTACGTTATCGGCAATAAAGAAGTAGTTTCTATGGAAATATTTTATTTAAATTTGTCAAACATAAAACTCGATTTACAAGGAACACACCTAACTTGTTAAAAATTATCGGACCGAATTCAAGTAAATGATTTTAAATATTAGAACATTGAAGTCATGTATGGTTCTCCATACCGATATTATTTATTTATATTGCAACTAGTTACAAATTATCAATATAGTTGATTATTCTAACAACTATATCAGCAGTGTGCAGAATGTGCTCCCACTGGCTCACTCCTCACTATAGTTGGTGTCCAAACATTTTTTTTAAACACTTCACTTTAATACACCAGTTCTGTCTCTGCAATCGCCGAACAAGAATTCACATATTAATTGATGACTCGTTGGGCACTTGGTGAAACATATTAATACAAGTGTTTCTTTAAAAATATATAAACACTTGGTACGTTTCACAGTTTTTTTTATTTAACTCTGACAGCTGTTTCGACTTCTTAAGCCATTGTCAAAGAGATGAGTGAACACTAAGCAGAGGATGTAAGGGTGGTTGACATCTATTTAGGGCGTGTATCGGAACATGGGTGAGGTGTGAAGATTTATTTTATATTATTAATTATATTTTAGTTAATTTTATAGTTTGCATTCAGATTATATTTAGTTTTCACAGACATTTGACCTTTCCTTAGCTCCTGCAACACCCCCTCTCAATCTTCACACCTCACAATAGATGTCAACCACCCTTACATCCTCTGTTTAGTGTTCAATCATCTCTTTCACAGTGGCTTAAGAAGTCGAAACAGCTGTCAGAGTTAAATAAAAAAAACTGTGAAACTTACCAAGTGTTTATATAAGAATTCACATATTTTAAAATTTAATTCTTATCAAAGAATATTGATATTCAACAGTGCAGTTTCTAAAGACAACAAGGAGAATAATTCATTCAGAGTTTGAACATGTGGCAATCAGCTGTTTTAAAATTGTTAAAGGAATGCCAACTTATGATTGTTAAATCATCGCGTTTATTTCTAGACATTTTCGGATATAAAAATATAACATAAATTTTTTTTTTCTCTGAACCACTTAACTAGTATAATTTTTTCACCCCAAAATTTGTATGTTATTGTTATCATGAGTTTTTGTTGAAAGTTTTTTTAAGATTTTTTGAAAGTTTTTATGAAATAAAATCAAATATACATTGTAATTTGTCCTTTGGTAAAATTTACAAAAGTCAAGGCATTCCCGGAATATCTGAAACGTGAAAGGCCAAAAAACGTGTATTATTAATTAGAAAATACAACTTAGTTTGTACGTGTTACGAATTTAAGAACATTTTACAATGCAAAGCAGGAGCCATAAAGAATATTACCTGCGGCGTACAGAGCGTGGCAGTAAATAATGACAAGCGGCATGTAGGCGTAACGAACAGCTGCGATAAAAATAGCTTTCATTTCCTTTGCTTATTTTTAATACCGTCCGTGTATGTCACAAGTATTTATGACTTCATTTCCTTAGTGCATTATAAAAACACACTTTAATATATTCTACACAGCTGCACTACACTTAAAATGTGGTTTTTGCAATTAAAATGATTTTTATTACAATTAAAATGTTAAACGGTAATAGACGCAAAATTTAATACTCCATTATTAATTACAAAACTTGTACAGCTCAACACATATTTCGCTTTTAGTACTGCACCTTTTATCCCTTGCTTCTTTCATTGGTGTCTTTGGTGTCCATTCATTGAGAAGGGGCCGTATAATGTTGAGGAATTCTTAGTGGTTCCATCCGCCAGTGAGACTGAGTCTTACATCTAACTTCACCGATATTTTTACAGTACTCTCCGCTTTCTTCTTCTTCTTCTTCTTCTTCTTCTTCTTCTTCTTCTTCTTCTTCTTCTTCTTCTTCTTCTTCTTCTTCTTCTTCTTCTTCTTTTCGTCTTCTTTTCGTCTTCTTTTTTCTCCTTCTTCTCTTTCTTCTATTCCTGTTCTACTATTCTTCTATTTATTATTATACTCCTTATTATTCCAGCCTTCTTTGATCCGTCTACACACTATAGACTATATTTAGCTTCCTTCACGGTAGGCAAAATAGCTGAAACTTTAGAGCACGTTGTCCTAATATTGTCCTAATAACATTCTCCTACAACATCTGTGTAGGATTGTGTGAACAAAGTAAATGTCATATTTTTTACAACCATTTCGTTTGTTTCTCTTAACATTAAGCTAAAAACCACAAACCATTATTATCTAACCTCACGAATGAAAACAACACGTATCTTTGGTTTACATTAAGAAACAGAATAAATTGGTACACTTCTTCTTCTTCACATCGCAGTATATCGATACAATCGCATATTAGGAGTTCACAACGGTACGGATATTGGGACAGTTCCAAATATTTTGATTTTAAATTAAAATAACTCGATTCTTGTTATAGTTTGATTACAAATCACGGTGCTCAAATTGTTTTCTCTGAACTCGTTCAGGCGGTTTGAAGTTGAAAGTTATTAGAGATTCCGCACACGTACTGTAAACGTATTTTTTCGCTCGTACTATCTAACTGTTGTTTAAAAAGAAAAATATCTACACCACTAAATTAATTAAACCAAGGTAGTCACAATCTTGCAAATATATAATGGTATTCTAGCCTTCTTCTTCTTCTTCTTCTTCTTCTTCTACTTCTTCTTCTTCTCCTCCTCCTCCTCCTCCTCCTCCTCCTCCTCCTCCTCCTCCTCCTCCTCCTCCTCCTCCTCCTCCTCCTCCTCCTCAAGGACTAGGTTATACAAACCTGTTCCGGCACCCAACTCATCCTCGGACGACCCAATGTCTTCTATCAATGGCTTTATAGTTCAGTGCCACTTTCGACAATCGATCCTCTGTCATCCTTTGCAGATGATCCCACCGTTGTCTTCTATAAATTGAAATAATCTCATTTATGTCCTTTACTTCGGGTTCTGCTCTGATATATTCATTCTTTATACTGTCTTTCAATGTATAATTTAAAGTATTTCGAATAAACTGCAGTTTGCATAAATCAACGTGGGTATTGCAATTGTCTTATAAAATTGAATCCTCGTGTTGTGTCTTATTTTATTTCTAAGATTTCTATGAATCGTACCACAAATATTCCTAAATTTGTTTATTTTCCCTGTTATATCATATTGAGATTCATAGCTTACTGCACAGCTGAAATACTTGAAAAGGCTCACTTGTTTTAAAGTGCTGTTGTTTATAACTATCTTAGTCCTCACTGGATATTTACCTTTAAAGGCCATGGTTTTGGTCTTTCTTACTTAAATTGTCAGTGAGTACTGCCTTGTTACATTTTTGTAAATCATCCTCATTTTCTTGAATAAGAAAAGTAAGTGTAAATGTAAGTTATCCCCATATAGCAGACAACCCATACAAATTGATTTATTAAGCCGTATTCCCAAGCACTCTGGATTTCCATCCTCCCAGCATGTCGTCAATGTATATATTAAACAAGGTTGGGGAAACACAGCATCCCTGCCAACTAGCTGCCTTATTTATTGGAATGCCACCATTCAGATCCAGGACCACAGATGTATTCTTGTCTGAAGAGAAAATTATTTGAAGAAGGTGAACCGAGGTAAAATGAAGTCAGGCAAAATCTCACAACAATATTGGAACGAATTGTCGGCGCACGCAATTATTTACGTAATTGTTGTGCAATGAGAACAATAAACTTACCGGCAATAATATTAGAAAAATAATTTAAACGATAGAGTATAAGGAAATAAACCGCAACGTTGCAATGGAAACTTTAATTTGGTAATTTCTAAAAGATCCAAGTAGTATTTCAACAAATTTATAGTTTAATTTCCACATCGTATTATAAAAAGGCGTTGCAATTGCAAAACTTCATTCTACGCGGACCGTCTCGACGCAGCGGTATGATTTACAGAGACTTCACTTGCAATTTAAGTAATATATGATACAGTTCTATACGATGCTAAAGTAATTTTATATAAACCCTTAGTTTATCATAAACTTAACTCATTTCCTCAAACAAATAGTACTCACCCGATTTATAATATAATTTTCACTCCTACGTGGACCAGCAATTTTTAATTTTTAATTAAAATTTTGGATTGTTTAACAAGTGTTGACAGCAGAATTGATAGATGGCAGTTTTGTATGAATATGAGGGTAATTATTGTTATGTTTGCTTTTTTCTATAAGTTATTTTTATTTGATTGTTTTACGATTAAAACTTTAACAAAAACATTTTATTGCGAATCCTTAACCATTTTTATTCATTTATTTAAACTAAGTCAAAATCTTCTGTGGACTTTGAGGTGCACCTCAGGGAAGCGCCTTGGAGCTCCCTGCGTTTATTTGTACATTAACGACTTGCCCAAGTTGCTCGGAACCAGGCTGGCCATGTTCGGCGACAACACAGCGGTTTATGCCGTAGATCGTCGGGCCGAGACGGCCGCTATCTGGCTCTAGGAACAGCTTGACTCCTACTTTGAGTGGGCAGAGAAATAGAGGGTCCCCATCAACGCGCCCCCATGAGCACAGCCGTAGTCTTCACCAGACGCAGAAGACTCCCCGGCAGAGACTGTACCCTGCCCTGGTCTTACGATGTTAACTACCTCGGTCACACGGTAAAGAAGTATTCAAGATGTACTCTCAGCTATTATAGTAATGTTAAACAAACTATACATAAAGTACACAAAGGTAAGTACACAACTATACATAACTGACACAGACGCTCCAAATAACTAAGCCGGCCGCGGTTGCTTATATAGGTCCCGCAGATGTTCCAAAATACTCTTCCATACAGCTGGCGGCGTGCCAAAGTAATTTGATTATTTAAAGGAGCTCGACCAGTCTGGAAGCTACTTGAGTGAACGGCGTTGACAGAGACACTGCATCTGCCGACTTTTCGAGAGCGTTACGCAATTAGCGTAGTATATATTTATTTGAGATTTAGTGTAATCGTATATCATTACTGAGATTATGTTCAGGTATGATGAGGACGAAAAGGAATGCCTAGGGCTCATTAAACTTTCTTTTAACTTATTTAAAATTTACAGTCTGCTCGATACATATACGGTCTGAGAATTATATATATTATGTGGGAAACGGACATGTTTTAGGTTTTCAAAATTGTTAATTTATATTCGAAATATAGTGAAGCATTTCATTGAAAAATACAAAAAAAAGGGTTAAATATGGATTGAAAAACTGTGTACAACAAAAAGCACTTATGTGGTATAATATTAGAATATGAAACAAAAACTGTTATTGGGGAAGAAGATCGTAGAGGGTGGGATACGAAATCGTCGTCTCAACTGCGGACACACGCCAAGCAAGTAGTCCGCAAAACTGCCAATTGCCTCTACAAACCCCGTCCTCTGCTTTGCAGTAACTCCGTGACTCCGCCGCCTAGAGAAACTCATGGTCACCACTTATCTGGTGCCGATGGTTACCTACGCGATCACTTTTATGGCGCTACTTGGGTAAGACCCGTAAGCAAAAGCTTCAGTCACTCCTCGACCATGGATTGCGCTGGGCGTGTAAAGTCCACTACCTGAGGCTTCCAACAAGATCATCAGAGACTCCTTGTGTGCTCGTTTCCTGAACGCTACCATGCGGACATTTGTGGAAAGTTGTGCCCGCTTCGAGGGCAATCACCTAATTAGTGTCCACGGTAGCATCCCAATCTATGCCAGGTGAATGTTGGACCCGGGCTCGGCGTACACTCACTCTCAGTTATAGTTAACTAATTGAACACCCACGACCGGTAGGCGACCACACAGCCCATACAATCCAGAGTTTTACGGTCCTTGTAAGAAGGTGGGGAAGCGGCATACGAGCGGGCGACGGGCATGCACTTCGTCCTGCACAACACCTCGGGTTGGACTTTGAAGTGAATAGACAAGACAATCCACGGGAACAACGAACGCGCTATGTAGCTTTATGTTTTTCCTTTGCTAAGAGTTACTTTTCTATACTGTCAAGCAGCGTATATTTAGCAGAGAAGCGTCTGATGTCTACAACGTTTTCTTGAAACAAAGCCTATAAATAACGTCACTCGAAGAAAACTACGATGACAAATTTACTTTTAGGTACATCAACCGGACTAAAACTACAGCCAGAATAACAAACTTTAACCCTCGCCTGATAAAAGTCATACGGTGCAATGTAGCACTGTAGTAGCGGTCCGTCTTTGCACCCGGTGCATGACTCCAGCATCTGGATCGAGCCCAATGGCTGCCTGTGGATTGACATGTGGTTCATTCGACTGGTGCCTAAAACTGGAATGGACAACCGCCAACCAGTTAACTGAGAAGGCGGGGGAGAAAGGTTTAATTTTATTTATTTTTTAAAAATTGTTGCGATCGTTGGGCACTGCCGCATGAAAGGATTCGGGTGACATCTGTCACCAGTCCAGCGTGCAGACGTCATGAGGCGTCGGTCGCTCCCCACGAGGCAGAGAGCCTCCGTGCCAGTGATAGCGTGTAGCAGCGGCAATCAGCACGGCCGGCGTACTAGGAAGGGAAGAAGGAAATAGCTTTGCAGGTAAACTCTGGGACAGGGTCAGATGTTAAAGACGGTGTGTGTTTTAATTAATTTATTTACATTAATGGCGGGTCATCGAGAATCGCCCGAGGGGGTTTGACCAGGACAGGGGGAGGCGGACGATGCAAGCATGTAGCATGTAGCATTGTAGTAGCGGGGCATCTTTGCACCCGGTGCATGACTGCAGCATCTGGGTCGTACGATGCAATAAAACACAACTGGGGGTTGCGCGGCCCGCGCGAAGCGTGGGTCGCGAGTAGTGCAGTGTCCCGAGTCTCAGAAAGGACTCTTGCCACTGGGTCTGTTGGATTTCTATTTATACTTTTTATCTAATTATGGGGGGGGGTCTGAAGCGACCTGCGATTGGTGGATTATACCACCGGGACTAGCAAACGAGGTCGCTTCCAGGACTCACTTGGTCGCGGGGTGTACTTACCAAGTCCGGCAATGAGGGAATTATGGGTCACTCTGTTGGAACGAACATAGAATCTACGCGCCAGGCGTCTCACGGTGTCATCAAGAGAGCGGACACAGAGTCCTCTCCTCAAAAGACGAGAAGAGTACCTCCGGGGGGCTTTGCACGCGAGCTTCAGTCCCCGGTCGAGTACGCACTGGAGCGTTGTTCTATGACCACGAGCCAGGTATCCCCAAACAGGACAGACGTAGGTAATCACGGGCAACACGTACGTGTTGACTATGAGCTTACCTAGCCGGGGGGTCATTGCCGGATTAGATAGAACGGGCCAGAGTCTACTGAGTTGCGCCGAAGCGCGTTGTCGGATGTACTGTACATGGGTTCGCCAGGTGAGTCGGGAATCCACGTGGAGCCCGAGGTACTTGACGCTATTGGTCCAGGGCACCTCGACGGGGCCTACTTTAAGCGGCCGAGGCCGCTTACGTTTGCGCGAGAATATTACCGCGGCGCTCTTGGAAGCGTTAACGGCAACTCTCCAGTCATCGGTCCACCCGACATACGCGTCGTGTTGGCGCTGGAGATTAACTGCCGCATAAATCGCGTTCGGCCTGAGGCAAAAGCCGCAGTGTCGTCCGCGAACAGCGACAATTTTACTCCAGGAACTCGGGGCGTGTCGTTGACAAACAGCGAGAACAGGAGAGGCCCAAGGACACTTCCCTGAGGGACGCCAGCGGTAATACGCCTCTCCGTAGAGAGAGCGTGGTCTACTCTCACTCGGAAGCTACGGTCTCGCAGAAAGCTGCCGATCAAGTGAACGTAGCAGTCTGGGAAAAGGACTTCCGTCAGTTTGTAAAGGACACCCTCGTGCCACACGCGGTCAAAGGCTTTCTCTACGTCTAGGAAGATCGCAGTCGTCTGTTTGCCCTGGCAGCCAGCCTCGGTAATGCATTCCACGAGTCTCATCAGCTGATGAGCCGAGGAGTGCAGCTCACGAAAGCCGAACTGTTCGGGGAACAGCACGTCTAGTCTTTCTAGATGGTCGCGGATCCTACGCTGGATCAGACTCTCAAAAACCTTGGACGTCGCGGACAAGAGGCTGATGGGCCTGAGGTTTTCCACGCGAGAAGAATTCTTTTCCGGCTTGGATATCACTACGACGGTAGCCGTTTTCCATTTCACCGGAAAATAGGCCGGTCTGAGGCATGAATTGAACAGGTCAGTGAGGAACTGGGTTCCTCGCTCCGGAAGGCGATGGAGGGCGGAATTCATGACTCCGTCCGGGCCAGGCGCCTTCCGGGGCTTGAGCTGAACAATCCTCTCAGAGACCTCCTCCGGGGAGATGGGCTCCGGCGGGACTGTGATATCGGCCGATAGAAAGCGCTCTACCTCGCGGCAGATTTGCTCAGTGAAAGCCGGGTTCTTGGATGGGTTGGGAGCGAACTGTCGCTCTAAACTGTCAGCCAAGAACTCTGCCTTTTCGAGGGGGCGGCCATGGGGTTGACCGCCGGGTCCGGCCAGTGCGGGGAGAGGCGCGCGTTTGCGCTTTCCCGTTAGGGCACTGGGAATCCGCCAGACATTACGGTCTTCGGCAGGGCCATCCATCTGTGTCACAGCTAGCTCCCAGTTGTGTCTACGGAACGCCAGCATGTCGCGACGTAACTTGCCGGACGCTCTGTTGAATGCAGCCTTGTCAGCCGGGTCACGAGTCCTCTGCCAGCGTCTCCGGAGGCGATTCCTCCCGCAAGCGAGCTGAGACACCTCTTCGGAGATACGCTGATAGTCGGGCGTGAGCCCCGGCTTCATCCGGGAGTACAGTCTACCGCCGAGACTACGGCTGTGTCGAATAAGGCAACTGCCTCGTCGACATGCTGGGTAGTGTCGAGCGGGATATGCTCAGGTAGGCGGCGACTGAACGCCGGGCCAAAGCGGTCCCACTCGATTACCCGCCGCTCGTCGCGGACGGTTGCGTGCTGGGTAGCTATATGCACACTGATAGGGCAATGGTCCGAGGACAGTTTGACGGAGACGTGGACCGGGCAATAAACGCCCCTGACCGCGACAATGTCCAGTACGTCAGGGCGGGATTTAGCCCTCGAGGGATAGTACGTAGGCCCGGTAGGACCCATGACTGTTACCCGAGCCGCATCAGCATACCTGCGTAAGCGAGCCCCGTTTGGGTTCACCAAGCGGCTCCCCCAATCAGGGTGCTTACAGTTCAGGTCGCCCGCCAGGACTACCCTCCTGTGTCCGCCAAAGACGGCCTCCAGATCGTTCGACAGGAGCTCCGTTTGTGGAGGCTTGTAAGCGGAAACCACGAGTAGACCGCCGAGAGCACCATGGAGCTGAACCGCGGTGCACTCGAGGTTCCGCCGCTGAGGCAGGACAACGCGGTGATGGCGAAGACTCGCCTTCACCGCGATGGCTGTGCCCCCTCCTGCGCGACCCGACCAGTCATCCCGGTGGCACACGTACGTGGGCAGTCGGAAACGACGATGCGGGGTCAGGTGCGTCTCACCAAGAAGAAGCACGTCGGGCTTGTGTCGGGCAACGAACTCTAAAAGCTCAGAATGCCGGGAAGCGAGGCCGCTGGCGTTCCACGCCACGAGCTCGAGGTCTCGCTTGAGGGAGTGCCGTGGTTGTCCGTTCATAACAGACCTATAATTCGGCAGGCTTCCACCAAGAGGAGGAACTTGTCTTGGGGCGAGGCTGTTGCCAAGCGTTCCTTGATTTTAAGGAACGTTTGGGCTACTTTCTGCAAGTCGTAGCTTAACAGAAAGTCGGATACAACGGCAAGATCATCGGAAGATGAGGCCTGGGGGCAACGCTTGGCGGCAGCTGAATAGCTGCGGCGGGGCGAGGCGGTGGAAGCCTTGGGGGCAGGTTCTGGAGCGGGTGGTCGCTCTGGCTTTTGGTGGACGGGCTTGGGTCCAGTGGCAGGTAGCTTTGGCTGGCCCGTGTTCTTGGCCTGGGTCTTACCTTTCTTGCCCGATCTGGGGTATCGAGGCTTGGGTGGCGACGGCCGTGGAGGATCGATATCCTCTTTATCGTCCGGCAACGGGACTAGAGCGTAGTGGGGGACTTCGCGTTCCGGTTCCGGGGGCGCGGTAGGTGGTTTGGCCTGTTGAGCTATACTCGGGCTCACTGCACGTGTAAGTTTTGGAACCGGAGCAGACCTAGGGACTAGTTTCCGGACCACAGATTCAGCGGCTTTGGCCGACTTTACGGGTTGGTGAACAACTTGTCGAGGCTTAGGCTGGACAGGTTTAGCAAATCTGTCCAGCTGCTCTTTGTAGACTGGGCAGCGCCTGTTATTTGCAGACGACGCGAGCCGTAAGTAGTGTACAGCCGAGAGGCTCCCCAACCTTATAACCCGCGTCGCGCAGTTCGTCGAGAACGACCTGCGGATCCGCCTGTATGTCCAGGCCCCGAAGGACGAGGGCTACAGGCTTGACTCTGTTTAGGGAATATGTGTGGAACTGGAACGATTCACGTTCCAGCCACTGGATTACTCCCAAGTGTTCGGAAGCGCTGCGGCAGGTAACGCGCACAGTCTCGCTCGCTAGGAGCTTGACCGAAGCGTTATCTGCCAGCGCAACGACCTTGCGGAGTCGGCGACTGAAGCCGATAATATCTTTGATGTTCGTGACGAACACCGGCGGGATCCTTCCTTCGGAGGTGCGACTGGGCGCAACCTCAGCGGAGGTTTTGAATGCCGCCGAGTCCGTAGCCGAACTCAAAGAGGTCAGGGAGGGAGACTTCCTCGGCTTGCCACCGTGCCCTACTACCACCCAGTCGGTGGAAGCCGAGGTCTCCATGTCTGGGGAGTCAGACTCCGGCAGAGGTTGAGGGCTGCTTGGCCTGCTAGCGGCCGTGCAGCCGGAAGGTCCGGCCTTTGCGGGCTTGGTCGGCCCTAATAAGGACCGATTATTTTCACGAACTTGCGCGGGTTGAGCAGGGCTACCCGCGCAAGTCGTAGGGTTCCCGACTGGCCCAAGTGGCCGGCCGTGGGGCTCGTCACTGCCCGCACAGTGCTTCAGGGGCACTAACAGCTGATCTACTTCTGACTAGCTCAGCTCTTTGTCCAGCGGGTATCCGGGGGCCGAACTGTGACACGATTAAGTGCGTACGATGCAATCCCACACAACTGGCGGTTGCGCGGCCCGCGCAAAGCGCGGGTCGCGAGTAGTGCAGTGTCCCGAGTCTCAGAAAGGACTCCTGCCACTGGGTCTGTTTGAGTTCATTTTATACTTTTTATCTAATTATGGGGGGTGTCTGAAACGACCTGCGATTGGTGGATTATACCACCGGGACTAGCAAACGAGGTCGCTTCCAGGACTCACCTGGTCGCGGGGTGTATTTACCAAGTCCGGCAATGAGGGAATTGTGGGTCACTCTGTCGGAACGAACATAGAATCTTCGCGCCAGGCGTCTCACGGTGTCATCAAGAGAGCGGACACCGAGTCCTCTCCTCAAAAGACGAGAAGAGTACCTGCGGGGGACTTTGCACGCGAGCTTCAGTCCCCGGTCGAGTACGCGCTGGAGCGTAGTTCTATGACCACGAGCCAGGTATCCCCAAACAGGACAGGCGTAGGTAATCACGGGCAACACGTACGTGTTGACTATGAGCTTACCTAGCCGGGGGGTCATTGCCGGATTAGAAAGCACGGGCCAGAGTGTACTGTGTTGCGCCGAAGCGCGTTGTCGGATGTAATTTGTATGGGTTCGCCAGGTGAGTCGGGAATCCACGTGGAGCCCGAGGTACTTGACGCTATTGGTCCAGGGCACCTCGACGGGGCCTACTTTAAGCGGCCGAGGCCGCTTACGTTTTCGCGACAATATTACCGCGGCGCTCTTGGAAGCGTTAACGGCAACTCTCCAGTCATCGGTCCACCCGACATACGCGTCGAGTTGGCGCTGGAGCTTAATTGCCGCATAACTCGCGTTCGGCTCTGAGGCAAAAGCGACAATTTCACTCCAGGAACTCGGGGCGTGTCGTTGACAAACAACGAGAACAGGAGAGGCCCAAGGACACTTCCCTGAGGGACGCCAGCGGTAATACGCCTCTCCGAAGAGAGAGCGTGGTCTACTCTCACTCGGAAGCTACGGTCTCGCAGAAAGCTGCCGATCAAGTGAACGTAGCAGTCTGGGAGAAGGACTTCCGTGTGTTTGTATAGGACACCCTCGTACCACACGCGGTCAAAGGCTTTCTCTACGTCTAGGAAGATCGCAGTCGTCTGTTTGCCCTGGCAGCCAGCCTCGGTTATGCATTCCACGAGTCTCATCAGCTGATGAGTCGAGGAGTGCAGCTCACGAAAGCCGAACTGTTCGGGGATCAGCACGTCTAGTCTTTCTAGATGGTCGCGGATCCTACGCTGGATCAGACTCTCAAAAACCTTGGACGTCGCGGACAAGAGGCTGATGGGCCTGAGGTTTTCCACGCGAGAAGAATTCTTTCCCGGCTTAGGTATCACAATGACGGTAGCCGTTTTCCATTTCACCGGAAAATAGGCCAGTCTGAGGCATGAATTGAACAGGTCAGTGACGAACTGGGTTCCTCGCTCCGGAAGCCGATGGAGGGCGGAATTCATGACTCCGTCCGGGCCAGGCGCCTTCCGGGGCTTGAGCTGAACAATCCTCTCAGAGACCTCCTCCGGGGAGATGGGCTCCGGCGGGAGTGTGATATCGGCCGATAGAAAGCGCTCTACCTCGCGGCAGATTAGCTCAGTGAAGGCCGGGTTCTTGGATGGGTTGGGAGCGAACTGACGCTCTAAACTGTCAGCCAAGAACTCTGCCTTTTCGAGGGGGCGGCCAAGGGGTTGACCGCCGGGTCCGGCCAGTGCGGGGAGAGGCGCGCGTTTGCGCTTTCCCGTTAGGGCACTGGGAATCCGCCAGACATTACGGTCCTCGGCAGGGCCATCCATCTGTGTAACAGCTAGCTCCCAGTTGCGTCTACGGAACGCCAGCATGTCGCGACGCAACTTGCCGGACGTTCTGTTGAACGCAGCCTTGTCAGCCAGGTCACGAGTCCTCTGCCAGCGTCTCCGGAGGTGATTCCTCTCGCAAGCGAGCTGAGACACCTCTTCGGGGATCCGCTGATAGTCGGGCGTGAGCCCCGGCTTCATCCCTTCATCCGGGAGGACACGTCTACCGCCGAGACTACGGCTGTGTCGAATAAGGCAACTGCCTCGTCGACATGCTGGGTAGTGTCGAGCGGGATATGCTCTGGTAGGCGGCGACTGAACGCCGGGCCAAAGCGGTCCCACTCGATTACCCGCCGCACGTCGCGGACGGTGGCGTGCTGGGTAGCTATATGCACACTGATAGGGCAATGGTCCGAGGACAGTTCCGAAATGACGGAGACGTGGACCGGGCAATAAACGCCCCTTACCGCGGCAATGTCCAGTACGTCAGGGCGGGAGTTAGCCCTCGAGGGATAGTATGTAGGCCCGGTAGGACCCATGACTGTGACCCGAGCCGCATCAGCATACCTGCGTAAGCGGGTCCCGTTTGGGTTCGCCAAGCGGCTCCCCCAATCGGGGTGCTTACAGTTCAGGTCGCCCGCCAGGACTACCCTCCTGTGTGCTCCAAAGACGGCCTCCAGATCGTTCGACAGGAGCTCCGTTTGTGGAGGCTTGTAAGCGGAAACCACGAGTAGACCGCCGAGAGCACCATGGAGACCGCCGAGTGCACTCGAGGTTCCGCCGCTGAGGCAGGACAACGCGGTGATGGCGAAGACTCGCCTTCACCGCGATGGCTGTGCCCCCTCCTGCGCGAACCTACCGGAAACGACGATGCGGGGTCAGGTGCGTCTCGCCAAGAAGAAGCACGTCGGGCTTGTGACGGGCAACGAACTCTAAGAGCTCAGAATGCCGGGAAGCGAGGCCGTTGGCGTTCCACGCCACGAGCTCGAGGTCTCGCTTGAGTGATTGCCGTGGTTGTCCGTTCATAACAGACCTGTAACACGGCAGGCTTCCACCAAGAGGAGGAACTTATCTTGGGGCGAGGCTGTTGCCAAGCATTCCTTGATTTTTAGGAAAGTCTGGGCTACTTTCTGCAAGTCGTAGCTTGCCAGAAAGTCTGATACAACGGCGAGATCATCGGAAGATGAGGCCTGGGGAGAACGCTTGGCGGCAGCTGCATAGCTGCGGCGGGGCGAGACGGTGGAAGCCTTGGGGGCAGGTACTGGAGCGGGTGGCCGCTCTGGCTTTTGGGGGACGGGCTTGGGTCCAGTGGCAGGTAGGTTAGGCTGGCCCGTGTTCTTGGCCTCGATGCAATCCCACACACAACTGGGGGTTGCGCGGCCCGCGCGAAGCGCGGGTCGCGAGTAGTGCAGTGTCCCGAGTCTCAGAAAGGACTCCTGCCACTGGGTCTGTTAGAGTTCATTTTATACTTTTTATCTACTTATGGGGGGGGGTCTGAAGCGACCTGCGATTGGTGGATTATACCACCGGGACTAGCAAACGAGGTCGCTTCCAGGACTCACCTGGTCGCGGGGTGTATTTACCAAGTCCGGCAATGAGGGAATTGTGGGTCACTCTGTCGGAACGAACATAGAATCGTCGCGCCAGGCGTCTCACGGTGTCATCAAGAGAGCGGACACCGAGTCCTCTCCTCAAAAGACGAGAAGAGTACCTCCGGGGGACTTTGCACGCGAGCTTCAGTCCCCGGTCGAGTACGCGCTGGAGCGTGATTCTATGACCACGAGCCAGGTATCCCCAAACAGGACAGGCGTAGGTAATCACCGGCAACACGTACGTGTTGACTATGAGCTTACCTAGCCGGGGGGTCATTGCCGGATTAGATAGCACCCAAATGCAAGATTAGATGCATTTAGATGCATTAGATAGATTAGATGCAATCCCAAATCGTCGCACTTATATATATAGCCGTCTGGGTGCGGACTGCTGTCTGATTGGCCGAGAGCTTGGCCAATCCCGTTGCGCGCCTTCGTCAACAACGTAGTTGCACGTTATATCCGTGGTAGTGATCCGACAACCTCTGAGTGCCTTATTCAGATGACTGGTGACTGTCTTAGCTGCAATCAAAACGTTGGGATCTACAAAAAGTCAACCGCGTCCCAACAGACTGGAAAATAATTTGACTGAAGATAAATCCGGCCGTGAAAGATTTAATGTTATGATAAACTATTGTTATATTTGCTTTTTGCTATGCGTTATTTCCATTTGATCGTTTTAAGATCGCAAATCCTTAACAATTTTTATGAATTGATTTAAACTGAGTGAATACCTTCTCTCGGGACTTTGAAGTAACTACACGAAAACAACATGTAGCGTTATGTTTTTCCCTTGTTGAGAGTTAAGTTACTTTTATATATTGTCAAACAGCGTATATTCAGCACAGCAGCGTCTGTTGTTTACAAAGTTTTCTGTTGAATCAAAGCCAATAAATAACGTCACTCGGAGCAAACTTGGATGACACATTTACTTTTATGTAGTAAAAAGTTGTTCAAAACTCCAGCCAGAATCACTTGTCTCTGGAATTGAAATGAAAATCTCGCTCCATGTTCGCTTGATAAAATGGAAAACATTTTGCAGAACACCTGAATCAGCAGTGATAACTAACTGTCGCTTATCAAATACTTAGTCATCCTCTTCTACCCATGGGGTATCAATGTTTTCGAGAGAGCTTTTCATCCCGTTTTGTCCAGTGTAAAAACGCCGGCACGGGACTAAACTGTTCCTCTGCCTTCTACACTCTTCTTTATGTTATCCTCCCATTCAGTTGTGGGCCATACTCTTCTTCTTCTGCCTTCTGATTTTGCCTCCCGTTGCTCGTCTCGGGTACCTTTCCTCATTCATCCTACAGACGTGGCCAAACCAACGTAGTTGCAAGTGATTTTACCATTTAACGAGAATATCTTCAAATTCTCCCGGATGTTAACGTTGCTCACCCTATCTGTACGAGTCGCTTCTCAAATTTCAAGACAAAATTCCATCATTGCAAACGTTTATAGATAGTATACGTAACTTTGTGTTTACAAATAGATGTCTTTAGGGATACAAACTAAGTTGCGAAACGCCTGAATAATAAAAATTGTTTGTTGTAGAAAATAAGAAGAAAACAATTTGCTATCTGTTGTTTGTTATAGAAACAATGAAAAAAGAAGATTATTATTTTTTGGACATTTATATAGAATGGACCACAATAGGTTAAAAAGAAGATCTTCAAATACCTGTGGAGGAAGAAGTTAACATCAAGTTGGATTAAAGAAGTCCAAAAGGATTTAGAAAAAATAATATAAACGCAGAAGAAGCAATTGAAAGAGAAGTTTTTCGGGTAAAAGTGTTAAAAATGGAAGGAGTCCAGGGTAGGAGAGAGGAAAACGCAGGTTTAAAGTGGACTGAAGACAGAAAGAAAAGACACCGTGAAAAGATTAAATAATATTGGAGAACAAGAAAGAACAAAGAATAGAGAATTGAAATTGTATAGAGTGCAAAAGTAGGAATTTAATTCCGAAGTAAGATCGGATTGTTTGTCCGAAATGACTGTTTTTCGTGGTACTCCACTAGGTTCTTTCGTTCTCTCTGCCGTTGGGAACCGAGGTGCCTCATCCGCCTTTGAGACAGTTGACCGGGTATGTTTTGGACATTTATATAGAATAGACGACAATAGGTTGACAAAGCAAATCTTTAGATATCTGTGGGGGGAAGAAGTCAACATCAAGTTAGATTAAAGAAGTCCAAAAGATTTAGAAGAAAAAAATAATATACACGCAGAAGAAGCACTTGACAGAGAAGTTTTTCGGGCAAAAGTGTTGAAAATAGAGGGAGTTCAGGGTAGGAGAGAGAGAAACGCAGGTTCAAAGTGGACTGAAGACAGGAAGAAGAGACACAGTGAAAAGATGAAAGAATATTGGAAAAAAGAAAAGAACAAAGAATAAAGAATTGGCATGTGGTCCTTAGATGGCTGATACAAAAAAAAAAATTGTTTGCACAGTGCTAGGAAGTACCACCTTGCCTTCTAACCACGTTTTCATACGCCAATGCTGCTTTTATCTTAAATTTTACTCTGCAAAACATATCTTCGGGACCAAGGTGATGTGGAGAGGTTGCACCTTTGTCTGGGGTTGACCCGACACTGTCCTCACATATCACCAGGAGGGTGCTTTCTACCCTCGAAGACCGTCTTGGTGACCCCCGGGCAAAGGCACACATCGGAGTTATATTATTGCTAGAAACGTTTTTTTTTTGTAAAACTTATGACAATGAAACACGATTTCAATTGTCAACAAACTACAGTATTTTATAACATAAATTACATTTTCACGATTTCTGTTATTCAACTAAAAGTATATGCAATATTCACTACATATCGATGACAATAATCTAAAATATCGAAAATGAGTACGGGTACGTTTATTGGGACAGTACCCGTATACGTTTAATGAAATCCATATTGAAGGCAGTAGAACGGAAAGCACCTGAGAGGGGGCGCTGTTACTACTACATACGACACAGAGGGACGAGTTATTTGGTCACTAACTACAGTGTACAGTTTATGTACTCTAAAAGGGGTATCGTAGCCGTGGCCGCAGATGTAAATGTGATGCTGTAACATTATTACAGCTGATGCAGATGTGAGAGACAATCAAACTCGGCTGTCCCAACTGACTCATTACAACCCAGTTACAGCATCGTAGCAATAAAAGCACTTATGACAATGCGTTAATACAACAATTTGTGGCGACGTTCAGAAGTGTACAGTTGCTAATTGTTGCGCCGTTAGTTTGCAGAAAATACGTATATGCAGAGGCCGAAGTGAATGTGTGAAGTGAAGCGTAAACACAGTCGCGTGGATTGCCATCTGACAATGGGAATAAAATAATTGAACACCAAAGGATCTGATATTCACAAACTTAATAACAACAGAAACAACATTAAACGATATCGATTAAAGACTCGTTGGGCACTTGGTGAAACATATTACTACAAAGGTTTTAAAAAACACACAAACACTTTGTGGTTTCACAGTTTATTCTTAACCTCTGACTATTAATTCACAATTAAGAATAATATGACAATAAAGAAAAATTAAAATGACTAAACTGATCCAAAATTTGATTATTCACGACGATTATCGTGGGATACTTGACTTTAAATGTCATCGTTTTAGATTTTGTAGCAAAAATATCTCCGAGGCTTGTATGAGACCTGTAAGTACATATATTTTTTGCTTAAGCAGGTTACTGGCATGCTGTAAAACCCCAACCTAGAGGACCAGGAACTTTAAGTTCGGGCTGCTCTTCACCTAGAGAGTTGCTTTCATCTCAGCTGACGAGCTCTTCTGCCTGATCGCAGTAGACTAACTCAACTCATGTGTGCAGTCGTTAGCCTACTGTAGTCTTCTCTGCCTACAGACTAGATGCACACATTGCTGCCGATGTGTACCATCCTGTCAGCCCAGGATACTACCCCCAGGCTGCCTTGACAGAACTCCCATCTTTCGTTTGCTTATCGAGCTGAAGGGATTCGCTACCACAACCTTGGAGTGGATTGCTCGGTGTAACAGGACCCACCAACGTGTAGGTGAGAGTGGGGTTTTGGTGGAGAGGCTAGTGTATTTCTCTTCAATGAAAACAGTCTCTTCAATGTGAACACTTTAACCGCATGCCTGATATCCGTCAACCCATGGCTGTCTTGGACAGATGTCTTGGAAGAGAGATGTCGGTAGACCGAGGAGGATATGAGTTCCGGAACTGAACTAGGGCCTAATCCTTGGAGTAGTGATGATGATGATAACGAAAAATTTAAAACACTAGAGAAAAAATGAAATTTATCAATACACTGTGCAGAATGCGATGCTACTTATATCAGGCAATGTGGCCGTGCTCTGAAACGCAGCAATTCTGAACATAAGAAAGCGATTTTAACCAATACAGGCAATACAAATGTTACAGACCATTGCTTATAACACAACCACTTTATAGACACAAAAAAAAGAATTTACTGTACAACACACAAAAAGGCAAAAAATGAATTTATTTCTAACCTCTTGACAATTATTTCACAGTAAAGAAAAATTAAACACACTGGAAAAAATGGAATTTATCAAATACATTGTGCAGAATGCAATGCCATTTATATTAGACAATGTGGCCGTGCTCTGAAATTTCGTATTTCTGAACATAAGTAAGTGATTTTAAATAATACAGATCGTTCCTTAAAACACAACCACCTTATAAACACAAAAAACATAATACTACTGAACAGCATACAAAAAGGTACAAAAAATGGATTTATTGAAAATTTTATACATTGAAAAGCAATTAAGAGTAACAAAAATTTAACAAACGAACAGACAGAATTCTTTTCCTTTGTCAAAAGCTGTTATTTAGTTTAGATAATTCTTAGAATTTGTTTCCTATTATGGTTACTTTTTACAGTCACTTGACCTTCCCTATACTAACTTCGACACCCCCTCCAACATACGCATTCCACACACACACACTTCACACGCGCGCGCGCATCTATATACACACCCTTAGCACATGTTCTTTGTATTTAGTTGTTCCTACCAGCTGTTTGAGAATAGACTAATGGGCTGAAACAATTGTCAGAGGTTAAGAATAAATTGTGAAACTACCAAGAGTGTGTGTGTTTTCCGAACAACGCTAAACAACTAGGCTATCACAACAATTCTTCAAGTACCCAACACACACTAAGTTAACAAACAAACTCAAATAATACATTATCAACACAACGCTTAAAAGCCTGATCTCCCACTAGTTTGGTTTCGAACAAACACCCTTCAACTAGCCTCCCAGGATTTCAGGTCCCTATAACACATCACGCTACAGTGTAATAGAAACGAGTGGTGTAACTAGGAACTGCTCCTAGGAGGGATGAAACTATTTTCTAGGGCGTGAAACTAGATTTAACCTCCCCCCCCCGTATTTAAACTAGCTTTAAATTAGCTTCCCCGTTTTCTGCAGGGCAAATGAGAAATTCAGGATTATTCCCATAAAAGTTTATAAAAACATTCTATAATTTTTTTGCGTCTCAAAGTCGTTCAATTCGAGTATAAGAGTTGGAAAAAAATATTTAAA